>PVJA010013850.1:0-48651 GCA_004027025.1 Myocastor coypus | reverse complement strand
CCCCCCCCCCCCCCCCCAGAACTGGGGATTGAACTCAGGTCCTTGTGCTTGCCCGGCAGGTGCTTATTCTACTGAGTTATTTCCCCAGCCCCAACTCTTAAATTTTTGTGAGGTAGTTTACCTATAAGATTTATGAGACAAGGAAAAGAAAGGTATCTGTTGTATCTTATTAGATAGATTTTAGCTCTCTGGCCTTGATGGCTATTTGTGATACATGGGAATTTTGAGAATAGGGGTCACATGACATTGAGGCTGGTACTACCCTCTGTGAATGGGTTTGGAATGAGAGAACAGTCCATCAGAAGAAGCTAAGTAGATCTGTAATGATCCTTTACCAACTGTTAGTCTCCTTACTGTCACTGTGACAAAATCAAGCTGAGAATGATTTATTTTGGCTCATGGTATCTGAGGTTTCAGTGCATGGTCACTGGGCCCCATTGCTTTGAGCCTGTAGTGAGGCAAAGCATCAGAACTGGAGCATGTGATGGGACAGTGATATCATCTCTTGGTGGCCAGGAAACAGAAAGTTGTAGAATTGTCATTGTCCCTCCAAGGGCACCTGCCCCTAGGCCTGCCCCGTGGGTTCTCCTGCTCTCAACAGCACTAAGAAGCTGGCAACCAGGTCTTCACCACATGGCTTTTTAATTTATTTTTTTCTTGTTTCAGACTTGTTTGTTTGTTTATTTATTTTTATGGCTGGCTCAGCCTGCCCTGAGGGCAGGGCTGGCGCAGCATGTGGTGCCGGGATCAAACCTCGGTCCCTGCAGCCGCCCAAGATTTCCTAAGCTGGCATTTTAGACCACTGAGCCATCCTGCCGGGGCCCCACCACATGGCTTTTGATAGCCATTTAAAATCCAAACTATAACACCCATTATGGTTTTGAGGTAACATACTTAAGATACTGGTTAGAATATTTAACTTTTATGCAATACCAGTGTCAGCAAAAAGTGAAGCGTGCACTGAAATTTTTTTGTTCATATTTATTGATGTGTAGTATAATCTTTTTCAAAATATGAGAATTTTAATGTTCTTCTGAATTTTCCTATTTTACCTAAATTAAGTGATCCAGATCCATAGACTAATATATATATATGTGTATATATATATATATTAATATGCAGATATTAATATATATTTCTTTTTTTTGTAACTTAAGGAAGGGTCTTCAGGGTGTTCAGGGTCTTACTACTTGATCAGACTTGTATATCTGCCTTTATTTTTTTTTTATGGCCGGCTTATCCTGCCCTTGGGGTGGGGCTGCCACAGCATATGGTGTTGGGGAATAGAACTGTGGTCACTGTCTGTGATTGCCTAAGCTTTCCTAAGCAGGCACTTTAGACCGCTGAACCATCTTGCCAGCCCCTGCCCTCCAAGAGCTGGGATTACAGGTGCTCAAACCCAGTCTCAATTGCTCTCTCAGCATGACCCCCCCAACCCCCCATGGGGATGGAGGATCGAACCCCCAACCCCTGCCCCCCTGCCCTTGCTTACAGCAGGCACTCTGAGCTATTTGGCCGGCCCTTGTAGAGTAATATTTTAAGCTTAACATTGTTAAAGCATATTGTCATACCTCCTAATTCAACATGTTGAATTAAAGTAGTTTATTCCTGTAAGCTACATAGGACTCTTTCTATAGTTAGAGAAATGGTAGGCATTTACTAGTTTCAGACTGCCCACAAAGCTGGACTTGAAGGTGTATGAAAATGCATGGGAATATTAAATGAGTTACAGTTTCCATAGACTATGCATTTCGAAGATAGTTTATAGTCATCCATCAGTGTGTATGCATATAACTTATTGCTTATTTTGCCTGTAGAACCTTTTGCCCAGAATAGCGGCTAAACTTGATGTTGCCCCCATTTCTGACATCATTGAGATCAAGTCACCTGACACATTTGTGAGAACCGTTTATGCAGGTGAGTTCCCAAGGAAGACTTTTAATTGGCATTAAATTTTAATAAAAAAGTATAAACAAACCTTGGAGATAAGGTTTTAAACAGGCTATGTAATTGCTTTAAGTGGAACGTTTTAAAGGTTTTTGAGAAAAATCATTTTCTGCAACTGCCACTGGACCATGACATGGCATTCTCTCTCTAAACCCCACTGCAGAACTTTCTTCCTGTTGGTCACTCAGTTTGTAGAGTCTTTTTTTCCAGAGGTCAATAAGAATTAGATTCACATTCAATATAATTTGTAAGTGGTGCCTAGAAAGCCAACACTTCTTTTCTTTTTAAATAGTATTCTCTATCTTCTTGGATTTCCTGTTCCCTTTCTTTGTCATTAAGAAACTCATTTCCGTGTCTCTTTGGTGGATTGATTTTTTTGTTGAGCACCCTGGTCTCCAGTAGGGTTGAAGAAAGAATTCAGTTCTTTCTTATTGAAGTTACATGTTTTAGAGGAGAAATATTTGGTTTGTAATGTGATTGCTAACTTCTAAGAAATGTGTCACAGCCTTTTACAATCTTGGTACATCTGAATTTGTTCTTTATGCCCTTTCAGGTTTTCACGGATATCCTCCTTCAGGGTGCATAGTGACTCCATCCTCATTAAGTTGTCAGAACTCACATTCTTAAGTTACTGATTCTATTGTATTTTAGAGATGGAGGCTTTGTGGGGAAAGTGTACCTTAGTGTGACTGGCTGTTCTGGTTTCTTGCTCCCAGGCATGTCAACACCTGTCCTGTTTTTAAGCCATCTGAGGTTATACAAATGCTCACTTACCTATGTCTTAACTGTAATGATCTTTTCCCTCTGTTCAGTAAAGATGGAAAACTGATCCCTATTTGTTCCTTGTCTTTGCGAGGTAAATTCTGAACCTGAAAGAAATGTGTATATTGTTGCTTTTCAAGATTGCTTTTTAAAAGACAGATTTTGGTTATTTTAGGAAATGCTTTATGTACAGTGAAGTGTGATGAAAAAGTGAAGGTGTTTTCTGTCCGAGGAACGTCTTTTGAAGCTGCAGCAACAAGTGGAGGTAGTGCCAAATCAGAAAATGGTGAGTATGCATGAGGAGCTTTTTAAAAAATGTATGTATGTATGTATGTATGTATGTATGTATGTATTTTTATTTACTTAGTATAGGGTCTGCAGGGTCTCACTATGTAGATTGGATTTATAGTGATCCACCTATTTACAGCCTCTTAAGAGCTGGAATTATAGGTGCATGCCACAGCACCCAGTCTCAGTTGCCAGCACCCAGTCTCAATTACTGTGTCAGTGTGCTCTGGGAGGCAGGGCCTGGCCCGGGGATTGAACCCCTGGTTATTGCCTCCTACACCTGCTTGAAGGTGCTTTAATCTGCTGAGCTATTTGGCTGGCCCTTATCTTGGATATTGTAAACAGTGCTACAGTAAACAATACAGATATCTCTCTTCAACATGCTAATTTCATTTCCTTTCTCTGTATACCTGTTAGGATTGTGGGATCATATGGCAGTTTTGTTTTTTACTTTTTTAGAGCCTGTCACATTGTACTATAATGCTATACTAATTACATTCCTATCAGTGTTGTGTAAAGGTTCACTTTTGTCCACATCCTTACCAATAGTTATCTTTTTCTTTTAGATAATAGCCATTTTACTAGGAGTGAAGTGATATCTCATTGTGATTTGGTTTGAATTTCTCTGATGATTCAAATTATAGTATCTTTGAAACTAGAATAGTTGCTGTGATCATTTACAGAGGAGAAGAGCAAGGATCCATTAAAATTCATCTGTTTAATTGATGCTAAGACTTATTAACTCTTGTTACTGTTGCCTACTAAAATACTTGACTCAACATAAAATTGTGGCACTGGTAAGTATTGCAATGTATAGAAGAAATTCCATTTTAATGTAAATAACATCTTTAACTTTGTAGAGTTTTCTGGCTTTTATGGATAAGCTCAGAGCATTAAATGACTTTTCAAAAGTTAAACAGCTATGGGCCAGGGAGATAGATCAGTAGAATAATCACTTGTCCGGAGTTCAATCCCTAGTACCTCAAAAAAAAAAAAAAAAAAAAAAAAGGTAAACAGCTAATAAGGCAGAAGCCTAGAATCTTGTTGCCTTAAGTATACCATAATTAAAAATAATTAGAAGCACAGGAAATTCATAGTGATTAGTAACTTCATAGAATTAGCCTTTGATCTCCTATAGGGTAATTGTCATTGTTAGAACCTTGATATCATAGTCATTGCTTTACTCTCTGTATTACAAATGCAGCACCAAGTTCTTCACCAGTGGGAATATCAGAGTGGCTTGACCAGAAGTTAACAAAAAGTGATCGGCCAGAGCTGACTGGTGCCAAAGTGGTCGTATCTGGTGGTAAGTTCAGTGTTAATTTTGTAAGAAAATCATAAACTTTATAGTACTGTGATTTTTTTTGTATTTTAAAAAAGCAGGAACTTCTATTCAAATGTAAAAAGCTGGTAAGTTCCAAATATTGTTCCCATTTTATCAATTAAGAAAATGAAATTACAAACAATTAGTCCATAGTTGGGTTTTCTGTTGCACATGTGAGTCACTGGCACCAGGGGGAGCATTTTACCAGTCTCATAATTTTGCACAGCCTTCCTTGTTACTCTTCAGAGTGTGACTGGTTCGGAATCAGGGAAAGGTAGTTGAAAGCTCAGGACCATCTTGCACATAATCCTCCCTACTTTTAAGGATTTCCAAGGTTGTACTATATCAGTATCTGTGTATAGCACTGAAATTTCTTCACATTTGATATCAAAGTTGTTATTAGAAGACTTTCTTTTTTGATATATTCTTTTTTTTTTTTAATTTATGCATTTGGTACAGTCTCACTATGTATGTCAGACATGTAGTAATCTTCCTGTTTCAGCCTTCCCAGCACTGGGATTACAAGCGTGGGCCACCACACCCAGTTGGTGGCTGGCTTGGCACAGGGCCAGTACAGCTACCCAAGATCAAACCCAGGACCTTGCCCTTGCCAAGCAGGCACTTAGACCACTGAGCTGTTTCCCTGGCCCTTATTTTTTAGGAAAAGACTTTCTGTATCATGTTCACTGGCTTTTTGAAAAATATGCACTGGCGTGATCTTAAATTCTTTTCATATCAACCATTAAACAAAATAATTTTCCAGATAGACTTCTATGTGTTTGACTTATTTAGCCACTTTTTTTTTTTTTTTGTATATCTGTTCTATAATGAGTTTGTTGCAAAATCTTGGAGAAACAAAAATGAAAAGGCAGATTGTTCTTGATCATGAGAAGTTTAAAGTCTATCAGTGACTTCCTTTCAAGTAACTTCATTCAGAGGACATTTATTTAGTGTCTGGTATGTATAGTAATTTTCTAAACACTACAGATATAATAGTAATATTCTAGATAGATATAGATCCTATAATGGATTTTCATCCTAGTGGAAAAATACTTGGAGTAAAGATTATAGTGTTGCTTAACTAGTTAACGGCTATAATGTTGAATTGCTGTAATTGCTTTGTAGGAGATATATAGGAATTTCAGGAGAATGCAGAAAATGTTTTATAGAAGAGGCAGTATGCTTAATGTGTCAGTTTTGTAATAAAATTTAATCAGATATATACAATAGCAAACTTTATTGAATGGAATTTATGCTTACTTTATATATCCTTTTTAAAATAAGGTCGTGGCTTGAAGAGTGGAGAGAATTTTAAGTTGTTGTATGATTTGGCAGATCAACTACATGCTGCAGGTAAAGATATTTTCCTAGGATAAAGATGTTAACTTTTTAGTGGAAATAATTTTATTGTTTTATTTCTTCATGAATCACTTAAAGGTTCACACTGTTTTGCTTTCTGTGGTTTTCAGTTTTCTTCTCTGAAATAATTTTTCTAATGCCTTCAAATAAATGATAACAGTATTTATTGAGGAAAGGGTATCATGCACAGATAGCCTTAATAGATTGCAGTTCAGGTTTCCTCATTGGTAAAGCAGGCTGGAGCTAAATTTGGCATGGTGGTATGATTTGTATTCCCAGTTGGGACAGTGGTTTGAGTTTAGGGCCAGCCTGTTGGATCTCTCTCTTCTCTTCTCTTCTCTTCTCTTCTCTTCTCTTCTCTTCTCTTCTCTTCTCTTCTCTTCTCTTCTCTTTCTCTTTCTCTTTCTCTTTCTCTTTCTCTTTCTCTTTCTCTTTCTCTTTCTCTTTCTCTCTTTCTCTCTCTTTCTGTCTTTTTGAGATAGGGTTTCATTAGCCAGCTCAGGCTTTGAATTCACATTGTAGCACAACCTGGCCTTGGACTTGCAGTGATCTTCCTGTGTCACCCTACTGCGTGCTGAGATTACAGCTGTGTACCACTATACCTGGCTGAGACCTATTTTATTTATTTGTTTATTTATTTATTATTGTTTTTATTTTTAGGGAAGGGTCTACAGGGCGTTCAGGGTATCATTACTAGATTGGACTTGTAGTGATCCACCTGTTCACAACCTCCCAAGAGCTGGGATTGCAGGTGTGCACCACCAGGCCCAGTTTAAGTTGCCATCTTAGTGTGCCCCAGGTGCGGGGGCCCAGTATGGCAGGCCCAGGGATTGAGCTCCTAGGCCCCTACACCTGCTTGCTGGCACTTTAATCTGCTGAGCTATTTAGCCAGCCTTATTTCATTTTTTATTTATTTATTTTTTAGAATTTTGTATTTTATTTTTTTCTTGTTTCACAACCTTTGTTTGTTTATTCACTCATTTTTATGGCTGGCTCAGCCTGCCCAGAGGGCAGGGCTGGCACAGCCTGTGGAGCCGGGGATTGAACCACAGTCCCTGAAGCCGCCCAAGCTTTCCCAAGCAGGGCTTTAGACCACTGAGCCATCCTGCCGGGCCCCTCATTTTTTAATTTTTTTTTGCTGACATCTATTTTAAAACAGTAAAGGATTTAGCCCAGTTTAAAATCTGAAATTAGTTTATATAAGTAGAAGATATTTTCTTGAAAAAATACACTAGTACTTAATATTTATAGTTCTCAATCAGTGACAATTTTTGATCTATCAGTTCTCTATAATATCTATATTGTGTCTGTTTTTAATTACTAGTAAATGTCTTACCAGCTGAATAATAGAGCTTAAAAAAAAAAAAACAATTTTCCCTTAGTTGGTGCATCCCGAGCGGCTGTTGATGCTGGATTCGTTCCCAATGATATGCAGGTTGGTCAGACAGGAAAAATCGTAGCACCAGTAAGTATTGCAATAAAATATTCCATATACAATTCTGTGGGGATAAGCACTGTATGTGTTTGTGAACAGTAATCACAGTGATTTATGTCTTGTTCAATGTTCCTAAGCACTTGGCCATTACCATGGAGAATGTGTCCTTGTCACAAGGTCTGTGTATTTCTTGGTCTCAAGAAAAGGCTTAGCAGTCGTTAAACCTAGAATTACTTTTGAAAAAATTTAAAGCAATATAGTATTTCACCAAATGAAGTTGTGTTATAACATTAAATTTAAAACTTATAAAGACAACATTTCATTACAGCCTTTGTGGGTGTGGGTGTATGTGTGGCGGTGGGGATTAAACCTAGGCTGTGTGTGTATTGCACAAGTGCTCCACTGCTGAGCTGCCTTCCCAGTCTTCATTTTCTTATTAGGTTGACTTTGTAAATTCCTATTGATAACTTTTTTTTTTTTTTCTTTCCAGAAAGCCTTTAGAGTACAAAAATGAGTAAAACCACAGAACCAGTTTCAGTGAACACAGAATTTGGCAGTTGTGAACTATGAATGATAATTTTAGTCATATAGTTAGTTTACTGAAGATCTAGTTTTTTTGTTTGTTTGTTTGTTTTTGCCTTTTGTCTAGCAGCTTGAATTCAGAAAGTTCTGATTTGTACAGATAAGTGATGCTAGAATATTCTTCAGTTAAATATTTTTAAAATTTAGCAAAGTAGAAAGTTTTTGTTTCAAAGTTGAATTGCTAACATCCAATTATTGTTCACATTTCTTAGTTACTCTGTTTGTGGTGAATGTTTTTTTTTCAGCCAGTTTGAACCTCTACTACATGAAGAAAATACGTTTTTTATGTAGTTGAAAACTTACTTCAAAACAAGATGTCCTATATATTAAAAAACAAATCTTTATCTTGTTCTTTGAAATATTCACTTAAAATTTCAGAAGAGCCCAAAATTTTAAGTCTGGGTGTTTGTTTTGAAGTATGTACTTGAATCTTTTGTCCCCTTTATTTATTTATTGCCCTTTTAAAATAGATTGTGTTTGTGTTGTCTCTGTTGAGTTCTTTATATAAACTGGATACAAATTCTTTATCAAGTATTTACTGTTAATATTTCTTCCTGTGTTATGGCTTCCCTAATTCATTTTGTTTCGATGAGCAAAATTTCTTAATTTTGATAAAGTCTGATGAAGCAATTTTTCTTCTTTTGGCTAATAACTCTGGTGTTATTTAGCTTATTTATAGTTAGACAAGATCTCAAAACTTAATATAGGCTCTGAAACTCTTCATAAATTAAGTCAAAACACCGTGCGACCTGCTCAGTTGCTGTATCGCATGAGTCCAGCCGTAAGAGTAGATTTATTGAGCAGATGGCATGGCATTTAATTAGGTGTGGCACACACATATTTCTTGTGGAAATCTTGCTTATCCAGTTTTATGTGAGTAGATATTTTCAGTCCAGATTTTCTAAAAGATCCACCTTCTTAATAAAAAGATACTATAAGAAATTAGCTATATACACTGAGGTGTCAGAGAAAACTTGCATTGATGGCAAGAGAGCATTTTGTGGTCATGAAATAGACTAGCAGAGTGGCAGGGAGTGATAGGAAGGACAAGATTCTTTTATTGGAAATGAATTTCATACAATCAGCTTTATTGACCATTACTCTTACAAATAGCTACTGAATTTCTGTATAAGAAGAGTAAATATATTAAATGCTTTGAAATCTTTTACATAAATCATACAACTGCAGAGATTCTGACTTATTAACTAGGAGTTTATGATGGATATATATGTATTTGTGCATGTGCATGCACATATGTGTATGTTTAAGGCTTTAAATTTTTTTGTTTGTGTTTTGGAACACCATCAATTTTATAGAAAACTTGTAAAGACAGAATAAATGTTTTTAGTGGACCACTTGAAACTAAGGTGCTGATTTTTTTTTTTTTAAAGAATTTTTTATTTTATTTATTTATGTTTTTCTTGTTTCATAACCTTCATCTGCTCATTCACTCATTTTTATGGCTGGCTCAGCCCGCGCTCTGACAGCAGGGCTGGCGCAGCATGTGGTGCCGGGGATTGAACCGCCGTCCCTGAAGCCGCCCAAGCTTTCCCAAGCAGGCACTTTAGACCACTGAGCCATCCCGCTGGGCCCCTAAGGTGCTGATTTGATGCTTGCCATCTCCAAATACTGTGTGTTATACATGACATTGACCTACATAACCACAGTGCAGTTTTTAAAATCAGAACATTAATTGATACATAATATAGGTGCCATTCAGATTTTGCCCATCTCTTAATCATGGTTATTATAGCAAAAGGATCTCGTTTAGAATCATGCATTTCACATGTAATGTGTCCTTCAATTTTAGTTTCTCAATTTTACTTTTACTTGTTTTGTATTTATGATCACTGACTGCTGTGTACTTCCTACTGTGTTGTTAAATTGATCCTTGTACTTTCATATTGTATATTTCATATTTTAAAGTTCTATATTTGTGCTTATTTTCAGACTTTTTATTTTTCTGCTGAAATTTATTATCCATTAGTCATTACAGATATATTTTCCTATACATCCCAGATATACTGGCCACTTTAAAAATCTTTGGGTACTAATTTCCAAATCTGGATCATTTCAAGACTAGTTTCTTTTTATTGTATTTCTCATTTTCCTCTTTGATCATGTGTGTAGTACAGTGGTCCTCAAATTTTCTTTCTAAGGACTTTGGAAAGTCAGTGGGGCTTCCTATAATCCTATCTGTTGGTACTCAGTATTAGAAACTAAAACTGAGAAACTAATACTTATTAATACACTTAGAAATAATAAAATCATTAAATAACATATTAATGTTTTTTAAAATAAAAAGAAATTTAATGAGAATAATAGTATTTTAAAATTTTTTGGGGGGCCTGGGGACTTAGCTCAGCATCATAGCACCTGCCTGGCAAGCATGATGTCCTAAGTTCAATTTCTTTTTGTTTTTTTTTTTTGGTTTTTTTTACGGGACTGGGGTTCAAACTCAAGACCTTGCACTTGCCACACGGGCATTTGTGCCACAGAGCTATCGTCCCAGCCCTCCTAAGTTCAATTTCTGGCACCATAAAAAGGGTAAAATAAAATATTTTTGGCTTGATAACTAGCTTAGAAGGGTAGTGCTAGACTCTTATTTCTGCTTCTAATGCATTCTATGTATTGTGATCTAATAACATGGTAACTCAGTTTTTAAAACTTTATTATAGTGAAGGATGCATGACCAGTAGTGTCTTTCAGAATACTTCCACTTTGTTCAAACACATTTATTCCATTATTCTTTTTCTTAATTAATGTTTATTGAAAGTGTTAATGTTTAATTGTTTGATCAATCTTTTTTTTTTTTTTCTTTAACTTTATTTATTTATTTATATTATGGCCGGCTCAGCCCACCCTGGAGGTGGGGCTGGTGCAGCATGTGGTGCCATGAATTGAACCACGATCCCTGCCACTGCCTAAGCTTTCCTAAACAGGTGATTTAGACCACTGAGCCATCCTGCTGGCCCCTATTCCATTATTCTTGTCACTTTCTGAAGCAATTCTGGAAGTCCTCTTTCATGAATATCTTTATTTGTGCTGTGAGGGCTGCCTTAATGAACCTGATTGATTCAAAATGTTTACTTTTCATGATCATTTTGACTTGGAGGAAAAGTGAGAGGTCCTGTGGTGCAACATTCAGTGAATAGCACACTAATGAGCCTGCCTTTCTTTTCAGTGTCACTTAGCAGTAGCATTCATCATATTTTTGATCACACTTGGTAAAAACACTCATAAAAAGAGCTTCAGAACTGCTTCAGAAAGTGGTGAGAAGAGTGGATAGTTATTCTAAGCAAGGGGAAATACTTTGAGTGGAATTAATGGCAATTTGTCTTGCACTGTAGTAATATTTATTTAGTACTGGATATCAAACTCATGACCTCATGCTGCACCACTGAGCTATATCCAGACCCCTATAATTTTTTTTTTTTTTTTTTTATGTGTGTGTGTGTTATTGGAGATTGAATTCAGGACCTTGTGCTACTGAGCTATCTACCCCCCCTTGTAATTTTTAATTTAAATATTCACAATATCTGATGATACCTGTATATTTATTTGATTGGAGAGTGTGAACAAAATATAGCATTACACAGATAGTTGGAAAAGAAAGAAGTATTAAATAGTAGCTTTTTCAGGTAATTGTGTATATTCCTTATGCTACATCCAAACTTAACATATCGTAGTTTTCTTACAGTTTATTTATGGTGTAGGGTCTGAAACCATTTCAGTGAACCTTTTCAACTCTGGAAAATTAAATTAAAATCCACTGGTCTATGTTACATTTTGAGTGGATCTTTTACTATAGTGTGATATCATGTGCCATTTATTTAGAAAATGATGGTTTACTGAATTAAGGGCATCTTTCAGATACACATTACATTCATCATTATCAAAAGATCACATTCATTAACATTGCCATTTACCTCATTAGACGAAATTTTTAGAGTTTGTAATCATGGATGCACGATTTTTAGAAATATAATTATCACTTTTGGTGTGTGTGTCCAGGGTCTTACTACATAGCTCAGACTTATAGTCATTCTCCTGATGTCTGCCTTCCTAGTGGTGGGGTTACAGACATCGGCCACCACTCCAGGACTCCATCTCCAGCTCAGTGTGCCTGGGGGCAGGGCCTGCGCAGCATGCAGTGCCAGAGCTTAAACCCCGACCTCTGTGCTTACCTAAGTAAGTGCTTAGTCCGCTGAGCTATACTGCCAGCCCTAATTTTCACTTTTTTTAAAGCTCAAATTTTTGACCTTGATAATAACTATATTATTAGTTTCGGAATTGACAAATCCACTTTATCTTCAGTAAAATATATTCTAAAACCACAAATGTTTATCAGATTTTTTGTATAGTAAAAATGATGTTTTACCATGGTGTCCAGTTCAGCCATTACATACTTTCCTCACGGTCATCACTGTATGTTGATATGTGTGAAAGTGTCTTCTCTTATTTCATGATTTGTCACACAGAATATTAAAGTTTTCAGTGCCCAGAAGTCAGGATTGACTGGAATCTATAATTCTCACTGTCCTATGAAGGACATTCTTAAGAGAAATGGCTTTATTTTTATTTATTTATTTTTTAAACTGATTATGTGGCTGTGGAAAGTACTCTGACATTGAGTGTAGTGTGGTGCCCTGCTGTGATTTCATGCTCAGAGAGCAGCAGTTTTACCCACCATTGTTTACGTACTATCAGTTCAGTTCAAAGCAGTTTGATCAGGATAATCCCCAGGTCTTGAGAAGTTATTTGTGATATTGAATATGTCAGCACCTCTTGCATTTCCTACCAAGAATTCATGTACAGTAATTTTTCGGGACTAGAATGTAGCTCAGGTGGAACACTTAACATACGAGCCTCTGGGTTAGATTTCCTAGGCATTTACCCTCCATTTTTCTTAAGTGATTAATTGGAGTTAATAATGGATAAATAATAGTAAAGTAGCTAACCTAGTCATGTGTGTAGACTATGAGGCACAAGTCCAATTCTGTTGATGATACTCAGTGTTCAAATTTATAGCTAAATCTTTTATTCAGTAAGTAGCATTAGAATGTGTCAGTGCCACTATTTCTTGCCCTGAATTTTTTTTTTTTTTTTAATCTAGAAGGCACTGAGCAATGTCATTTTCACTTTCTTTAGTCTTTACCTCTATTAGTAGTTTTAATCTTTTCTGGATGATGAAATATAATTTAATGCTTCAATAACCTTGTCTGGTTTGAAAAGCTTAATTAACTGTACTGCTTTTAACTCATCACATGTTTCTTTAAAATAAAATCCAATTTATTTTCCTCTAAATTCTTACTGGCTATTTTCAAAGTGATTGTCATTTATCTTATCTAGGAAACAGTTAGTTAATTACTAACATGTATAAGCCAAGAGGAAGGTAACTTAGATCATACTGTCACAGTCCATCCATCCTTCCTGTCTCTCTTTTTCCCTTTCTCCCTCTGTCCCTCTCTTCCTCTCTCCCTTTTTGTCTGTCTGTCTGTTTCTTTGCTACTGGGAATCACACCTTCTGCTTGTGAGGCAGGTACTTATGCCACTGAACTATCTCCCCTACTCTTTAAATTTTACACATTGCTTAGATTCCTCCTCCCATCAGTTACAGAATTGTTAACTGTTTTGTTTTCAGCATCTTTAAATGTAGATATTCCCAGTATGGGCTGAAAAAGTGAGTTACCTTTATTTCAGCATAAGTAATGTCAAAATTTAAAATAATTTTATAGAAAATTCTAACTGAAAGTTTTCAAGAAACAATTTAAATGCCATTACCTTACAGGAAAACCAAGTGTCCTTGTGTTTCCTTGCACACATGAGGAAATCTCTAGGACATCAAATACTGACTTATTGGACAATAATGTGATTACAGAAAGTATAGCACTTCTAAATAAGAACACAAACTGCTTTATTATACTGAGAACAAACTGAATTAATCTTTGTGCACACAAATTTTAGGAAGCTAAAACATATTTGCCATCATTCTACTGGCAATCAGAGTGGTGGTTTCCTAAAAGTCATACAGTCTCTGAAAAGCTGTGTTCTTACACATGTAAGAAAATGAGAGAAAGATGGGCAAATGACCTGCAAGTTTTAGGATCAGACTGGTTTTTAAGTCCTTGGAATCTTGAGGTCCACACGTATATCTAGACTGTACTTTGAGAAGTTTGGTCTGATACTTTTAGATGACATTGTAGAGACATGAATATGTTGTAGAAACTGTGAATTATATTTTTTTGTTTAGCAGGTGGGTAATATGGCTCAAGTCAAACTGTAAACTCTGTTTCCTCTGTTGAGTTCTTTTTGTCCTACTTTGTGACTTAAAAGTCCAGCTCATCAATGCCTAATGCAGGGCTCAGCTAGTCTGGGGTGAAGTTTGTATGCAGGTTGCAATTCTTCCTCCATATATCTCCACTGTGGAACTTTTTCCTCTTTTCCAGTTGATATGGTAACCACAAATACTGTCTCCTCTGTTTTTCTCTACTAATAAGACTGCAGGTTTTCATCTAGTGAGATTGCTGCTCTCTGATTGGCTTTTATTCTTGTGAGGGATATGCAAAGGGCTCATATGAAAAGGGGAAAGATGCTGGGCTGATGACTGTAGGCCTACTCCACGTGCCTGCAAGACTCTGGCTCTTCAAATCCTACCTGTCTGGGTGATCTCCAAGGTATTTTAAGCAGTTACTATCTGTGTCTTAACCAGGTTTTAGTTATTTTAACAGGAGATAAGCCTGTTACAAACTGTTCCCTCAGGGCCATACAAAGGAGTCCTGAGGCCCCAAATTGAATGTATTACCTCATATGTGTTCTGACTGTTGCAAAGTTGGGTCATTATTCCTGAAGAATATCTAGTTAATGATACTTAATATTGCATGAGACTTTTGGCAGCCATATCTCACAACTGGCAAGAATTACATTTGCAGATTTCCAAAATCTCTTGAATGAACTACCCCATTCGAATTGCCTGCCATTAAGCCACACTTCTTCACCCAGCATTAATGCAGTATTTCTTAATTTAAAGCAGAACTCGACATTTTCATTTATCCTTGTTTAATTTGGGTCTAAAGCCTCTTGACTCGCTCAGAGTTTGTTTTTCCTCACTTTCCTTTCAGCTTTGTATTAGAAGGTAACCATGTTCCATTTTATTGCTCTTCTGTAACATCTTTGGAAAACCTCAGCACTGTTCTTTCTGAATAGTAATTAGTAGTTTCCTATTGACAAAATAATGTTAAATTTATAAGTCAATTATTTGAGGAAATATATAATATTCAAAGGATGTTAGGAATTTGAGTATGCTTTTAAATACTTTTTTGACTTTCATAATAATTTATGCACATGAAAAATTATTGAACACATATGCATTGGACAGTTAGTTCATGGTATCCTTCTAGATTCACGTTTCCTGTGAGAATGGAGACCCAACAGTTGAAAACCAGTCAGTCCATAGCTCATTGTTGTTACAATAGATACCTCCTTTATTGTATTTTATTTAAAAATTTTTAAATTTTGAAATAATTTTAGACCAAGGGGCCAGGGAAATAGCTCAGCAGAATAAGTGCTTGCCTGGCAAGTGCAAGGGCTTGAGTTCAATCCCTGGTCCTGGAAAAATAATAATAATAATAATAATTTTATTTTTATTTTTATTTTATTTATTTTTATTTTTTCTTGTTTCAGAACCTTTATTTGTTTATTCACTCATTTTTATGGCCGGCTCAGCCCACCCTGAAGGCAGGGCTGGCGCAGCATGTGGTGCCGGGGATCGAACCGCGGTCCCTGAAGCCGCCCAAGCTTTCCCAAGCAGGCGCTTTAGACCACTGACCCATCCCGCTGGGCCCAATAATAATAATTTTAGACTTAACAAAAGGTTGTATTTAAAAATAATACAGTGTATATATGTGCTTCTGTACATTGACCTTTTTCCTAAACTCTTTGATAGCGATATTATAGCTCTTTATTCACAATATCTCAGGGCATATTTCTTTCATACAACCCAAGCACAGTTGTTTTGTATCTTCATTTTGTCATTTCATATTTGTTATTGTGTCTTGTTGTTCCCCTCAAAGCCTCGTGCAGCCATGGGGCAGGGAATTCTAGAGTTTGAGACTAACTCATGATCCGCTGGGATTACGTGTCTTAGTACTGCTGGGATTATGGGTGTGGTCTGAGGTGGATATCCTGGGCAGAAAGGCTAAATGTAACATAAGAGAGACAGACCAACAGATTCTCTCTCTGTTGCCCTGGTTTGTCAGTTGCCTCTGTTGCAATTTGTTTCTGTTCCACCGCCATGAACTGGATGCTTTCTGCCTTGTTCCACTCAGCCTTGGCATTAGCCGAGTATGAACTGAAACCTCAAAGTAACTGAGCTAAATAAACTTTTCCTTCCTTCATTTTGGCTATTAGGTATTTGTCGCAGCAATGAGAGAAGAGTAACTAAGATAATATTCCAATTCAAATTTTTCACTTTTCTTGTTGGGGGCGTACAGAGAACTCATGCTTTTATGCTTATGAGGCAGGTGCTATGCCACTGAGCTATATCCCTGGCCCAGTTTTCACGTTTTAATATTATAATCTTAGCAGCTATTCTAATAGTGTTCACTACAGTTGTATCATACCCCTCTGCTTTAGGATGAGGTACAGCAAGCAGTTGTCACACCTCCCCAGTCATTCCTCTCTTGATTTATGGAGGGGCTGGTCTTGGTTCTTTACTTACTGCAGTCTAACTTGGATCCTTTGTGCCTAGAGATGGGCTAGGATTCACTCATGGTTCTTGTCTCCACCCTAACCCCTCCTAAAGCAGCCAAACTTGGTCTTGAGGAAATTTGGGTGAAAGGTAGATAAATATTGAATTGATATGTTGAAACTAGTAGAAAGATTTTGAGTGGTTTTGTTTGCTAAATGTGGGCTGCAGCTTTGGCAGAAACCAGTTCATCATATTGGTAAAGAAAATCAGTGCTTTGATTTATAGTACCCTAAAGGTAAAGTAACTAGTTGCATATAGGAAGTGTCTTTCCACCTAATACCAAGATCAGAGAGATCTATGTCCTTTGAGTCCTTACAAAGAAGACACTGTTGACATTCTCAACAATGCCTTTTCTATAAATAGGGCAGTAGTTTCATCGGACTGTTTTTATAATGCCACACCATGTGGGCCAATTGCCTAAAATTAAATGCATTTTTTTTGGTGGGACCGGGGATTGAACTCAGGTCATTGCACTTGCCAGGCAAGAGCTTATTCTATTGAGCCGTTTTCCTGGCCCCTACATGCATTTCTATGAGGAACAAAAATCATTTGGTTTTGTACCTATTGTTCATGATTATGCTGGGGTAAATTTGCACATTGACTATTTATAGAATCCTTCTTCAAATGAAATTTTGTGAGGAAGAAGTAGAGTTGAAGTGAGTAGTGTGTGAAGAGCACTATTACTCAGCTCCATCTCATTTTCTAAGAGTGTAGACTAACTAGAGCCTAAAGCACATTAAAAAGACTACTTGTCAATAAATAAATAAATAAATAAATAGGCGAATTGTGGAATCTGAAGAGGTTCTTTACAGATCTACCTGAGTTGAATTTTGGTTTTGCCCTCTCCTATATCAAATATGTTATTTTGTCACAAGGTTTTAAAATCCCTTTATTTAGTATCATGTCCTTATTCTCAGACATGGACTTTTCTTTTTATTTCATCAGTAAGCTAACTGTAATTTCTGTAAAAGCAAAAACAATATAAAAACCCAACTTATCTACATGTATCAAAGAAGGTCATGACTCTTGCTTAATGCTGGTGTCTCTACAGCCCTCAGGGGCTCATTTCCTTCCTCTTCTGAGGGCAGTGATTTATTCTCCAGGGACTAGGATTTCCTCTCTTCTGATCTTGTCCTGGTTTGGAGATCAGGCCCTTCCCTCCCCTGCAGCCTCTTTTCCTACCCAGTGCTGCTGTTCCCATCCCTCTAGCTAAGCTAAGCTTGAAAAAATAATTTACATTTGCTGTATGTATTCACTTTTACTTCCCATTTTCATTTAAAAATGTATATAAACTAGGTAAAAATAAAATAGTAAGCATTTTCTTACCACTCACTTTAAGAAAGAATATTACATGTAATTGAAAACTGTTATGTCCTCTTGGTTGAAATTATATCCTCCCCTCCTCTCCAAAGCAGCCATTAATCTAAACTTAATGATTAGCCGGGCGTGGTGGCTCACGCCTGTAATCCCAGCACTTGGGAGGCTGAGGCAGGAGGATTAGTACAAGTTCAAGACCAGCCTGGGCTACAAAAGTGAGCTAAAGGCCACCCTGAACTGCATAGTGAGACCCTGTCTCAAAAAGCCAAATAAATAAATAAATAAACAAACAAATAAATAAATAAATGTAATGATTATTATTCCAATGTATCTCATTTTACTGACTACTGTTTTTCAGTAGATCCCTAAGTAGTATATACAACTTGAGTATGGTAGGTTATTGCCACATGTGCCCAGTGTTGATCTCTCAGCTGTTGGAATGGTAGACCTTCTGATCAGCCACCAAAACAGCTACCATGCCAGCCAGATAGCTTAGTGGATTAAGCGGACACAGGGACTGAAGTTGGATCCCCGGTGTGCTATGCTGGTCCTGGGATGCGCTGAGATGGTGATTGAAACTAGATGTGGTGATGCATGCCTGTAATCCCAGTGCTCGAGTGGGTGAAAACAGGAGGATCAGTAGGAGTCCTATCTGTGTAGTAAGAACCTGTAGACCTTGTACTAAATACATCATTCATAATATATATATATATATATATATATATATATATATATATAGAGAGAGAGAGAGAGAGAGAGAGAGCTACCACTTTCTGTGTGCCATGTGTGAGAGAGTGGGTATGGGTATATCATATCTCTTTTTAAAGCTTTTAGTAATAGTAGCATAATACACATGTTCTCTACTCCTGTTGTAGTTGATCTCGTATTTGTAAGATTCATCTATATTAACAGAGGTAGGCTTTTTTCCATTTGTGTTTCACAAGTATATAATTTTGAACTATTATATCATACTTTATCCATTTTTCAACTAAGGGGTATTTATTTAGGTAGCTTGTACATTCTTGCTTCCAAGTAATGCTACTTTAAAGATTCTTGTGTACGTCTTTTTGCATGTTAACATTTTGCTAGAGAAATATGCCCTCCATTAAAATTGCTCAATTATAGGGAAGCTTTAGCTTTATCAAGATCTATCAAATTGTTTCCCAAATGGTTATGCCAGTTTACACTTAGAAGTTTCAGAAGTTATCTCTGTTTCCATCCTGCTCCAGAAATGAGTAGTAGCTACATTTGCACAAGGTACATGTACTTAATACTTCAGAACTGTACACTGCAAATGCTCAGGGTGATCAATTTTATTTTTTTTATATTTTACCACAGTTATGACAAAAAGTCTTACTATATTGGGCATGAAATTTATATGTACTTTTATCAGTTTTTTCCTGCATATTAGGAAGGTGTATTTTTTTATATGCTAAGTATTTATGGCTTTTCTCCCCATATTACTTAGTGTTTTAATCTTTTGCATGTTTTTATATTGAATTGCTTTTTTTTTTTGTTATCAGCTCTTGGAAGTTCTTTAATATGCATAAAGCCTTTCATTGATTATATGTATTGCTTACATTTTATTTCAGCTATGTCTGTCTGCATTTTTTAAAATGTTTTTTTTTTTTTTCAGTAAAGCCTTATAATCTGATTGAATTTGTTTTCTTTTTAGGATGTTCTTTTTGTATCTTAAAACATCTCTTAAGATAAGGTTTTAATGATAGTCTCTTGTTTATTTTCTAAAGGTTTTAAGGTTTTGCTTTTCATGCTTTGATTTTATTCTTCATTCCTGGGCATTTTATGCTTGGTGTGTAAGTATCCAGCGTTCTGATATAGTTAATTAGTTTTCTCAGCCTCATTCCTTGCATATTTCTTTCTCCTGAATGCTGATGGATCTGCAACATCACTGTGTATTGTATACATGAAGCTCTCATAGATGCCTGAGTCCATTTCTGGGCTCTCAGTGTTGTCCTGCTGACCCAGTTGTTCCATACAGTACTAGAATTACACTCAGAGCTTTGGAATAAGGTTATTTGGTTCTGCAAAAGGCCATACTGATTCTTCAAAAATTGTCTTAGTCGTTTTGGTTCTGTTACTTTCCCTATAGGTTTAGAAATCATTTTTTAAACTCTACAGTTGAATTTTTATTGGAAATATAGATGTAACTTATCTAATTTTATTTTATTCCAGAAATTCTGAAGCTTCAGAGTATGTCTTTAGTTTATTAAGAGGGAGAATTAACCATAACCAATCATCTAAAACCTCAAATAATTTCTCCCTGATTAAAAAATCCTACACATATATAAGAAACCCCAAATTTTTTTGTATAACAGAAAGCATTTTAAAAGATCTATTGCTAAAAAAAAAAAAATCTATTGCTGAGCTGGGTGTGGTGGCACACGCCTGTAATCCCAGCACTTGGGAGGCTGAGGCAGGAGGATAGGTGCGAGTTGGAGACCGGCCTGGGCTACAGAAGTGAGCTCAAGCCGGGCATGGTGGCTCACGCCTGTAATCCCAGCACTTGGGAGGCTGAGGCAGGAGGATCGTTGTGAGTTCGAGACCAGCCTGGGCTACAAAAGTGAGCTCAAAGCCAGCCTGACCTGCACAGTGAGACCCTGTCTCAAAAAGACAAAAAAAAAAAAAAAGTGAGCTCAAGGCCAGCCTGAACTGCATAGTGAGACCCTGTCTTACAAAGACAAAAACAAAACAAAACAAAAAACTGTTGCTTATTTATACTAATTAATCTCTAGTATGTTTCTGGAAGAGTGCAGTGCTAACCATATAATATCAGGCATTTCTTCTACACTGCTCTAACAAGTACTGTAATATAAATAAACAATGAGAAAATATGTTCAAGATACATGACAAATACCTCTTATCTAATAATAAGACCACTTAAAAAGTGTTAATGTTCTGATCAAAGAATTGCCCTCATGAATTTGGAGATAAGTAGGAGAGGGGCTATAGTGATATTGTTCAGTAGGTTTAAGATGTTTACTTGGGGCCAGCTAATATATGGACTCACTAGCAGATCCAAAGAAGAACTGGACAAAGCTCAAGAGATAGCTTGGTGGCATAAGCCCCTGCCTGGCAAGTACAGAGTCCTGAGTTTGATCTCTGGTACCATGAGAGTTGACTTTTTATCATATTTGACCGTCTCTTCATGACCATGATTTTATTTCTTATGTAGATAGTTCTGTACTTCTAGTTACAAAGATACAAGGTGTGCTCAAAACATACAGTGAATATTTAACTTAAAATTTTTACTGTATTACAATAAAAGACACTGCCATTAGCTCCTTTCAAAATATTCTCTCTTGATTTGAGCACACTTCCCTCATTCTGGCCACTTTTTTAAAAATAATTTTTAATTTTTATTTATTTTTTTTCTTGTTTCAGAACTTTTGTTTGTTTATTTGTTTTTATGGCTGGCTCAGCCTGCCCTGAGGGCAGGGCTGGTGCAGCATGTGGTGCTGGGGATCGAACTGCCATCCCTGTAGCCACCTAAGCGTTTCTAAGCAGATGCTTTAGACCACTGAGCCATCCCACCAGGGCCCTCTTTCCACTTTCTGAAGCAGTTCCAGAGGTCCTCTTATGTGAGAGTCTTTACAGGCTAAAGGATGGTGAATGCTGCAACCAAGTGGTGTCAAGTGCAAAGGCCGGCTTGTAAAATACCACTGTGCCTTGTGGTTGCTAGAGGCTGTGAATCAGTGTAGTGTGGTAGAGTGGGCCAGAGCAGTCTGAGACTTATGCACGGGAGCTGGGTTCTTCAGCACCTGCCATAGCCCAGTCACTGGTACAAGGGCTTCTTCTTGAATTCCTCAGTGTTTTAACATTGGGTCTTTGTGTTTGGCTTGATAGTATTATGATTCTTACTCTTTTGGGGCAGGAGAAGCAGCCTAAAAGATGTAGTGAAAGCTATGGGTCCTCTTCTCAGTTTAAGTCATTTCTCAAAGAAATGTTTAGACAGATAACCATGAGTAACTGTCAGAACAGTGCAAGAGTGTGCACAGATCCCTGAGGGATCTCGTTGAGATGTTGGTTCTGGATCCTAGGTGTAGGTTGAGGATGGGGTGGGGGGTCTGAATCTCTAATAATCTCCCATAGTCCAGTACCCTCACAGGGTAGATTAGAAGTGACAGAAATGAATGAATGGATATCTAAATGTCTTATTAGTGTACAGGCAGAGTGTTTCAGTTGACCTCTGATTAGGTAGCCACTGAACCAGAGAGACCCTTAATAAACCAATAAATGTAGAAATTAACATTTTTGTCCTCAGAAGGCTAGAGATTATAATAAGAGTTGACAATATAAACTGGCTCACAGCTTATATGTTGGTTAGTGGTGCTGATTGGAAATGGTTGTTTTATTTTGTCAAAGTTCCACCTATACTTGTATTATTTTTTTCCCACATAAAATTCAGAGATACAAATCTGAAAAATGAGAATGAAAAGAAGAGAAGGGAAAGCACTACTTATGCAAACTTTTTTTAATGTTCTGGGTCACTTGCTATGCTTAGACTGATGCATTTGATCCTTTCAGAGCTGGCAGAGTTATGTAGAGGTCTTTTCTCCTAGAGCCAGTTACACTAGACTGCTACCAACAATGTAGAACTACTCCTTTTTCCCCTGCAGCCTTGCCAAATGTGTTACTTGATTTCTTGATGATGGCCATTTAGAAGGCACTTCTTTTAAAATAATCTTACCTTTTTTGAGAAAAATAAACAACATTTTTAAAAATAAAAGCTAGCTAAGAGACTCTAATCCCAGCATTCCGGGAGGGCAAGGCAGGAGGATTTTAAGTTCAAATCTGAGGAACTTGGCAAGACTGTCAAAATTAAAAATAAAAGGGCTTTGAGATAAAACTCAAGATGGAGGTCTTGAATTCAGTCTCTGCTGCCATAAATTGGGTGGATATTAAAAAATAGGAGTCTCAGCCGGGCGTAGTGGCACATGCCTATCATCCCAGCACTTGGGAGGCTGAGGCAGGGGGATCAATGTGAGTTCGAGACCAGCCTGGGCTACAAAAGTGAGCTCAAAGCCAGCCTGACCTACATAGTGAGACCCTGTCTCAAAAAGACCCCCCCCAAAAGATATAAAAAAATAGGAATCATATTTAAGTAGCTTTCTAATTTTCCTTTTTACACCTTTTATGTTTTATTCATGATTTTTCTAACCCTAAAAGTGATTTATCTCCAAGAGAAGATTTTCTTTTCTTTCTTTTTTTTTTTGTGAGACAGCATCTCATTATATAACTTATATTATCTTATCTCATTATATAACAGGGTAGTCTTGAATTCATAGTGCTCCTCCTGCCTCAGCCTTCCAAGTACTAGTAGGACAGGTGTGTGCCATCACCTAGCTAGTACAAGAAGTCTTTAAAGTGTCTTTCTAAACAAATTTTTCCAATAGCCTTACTTGTGACCGATCTCACACATAGCTGTCAAGCATCCTAGATCCCCTTGATCCTCAAAGTCTGTTTATTTAAAATTCTAATAAAGTTAGTGACCAAGCCACTGCCAGATAAATAACACTGCTAATAATTTGAAAATAACAGGAAAATGGAAAATCATCTTCCAGAGCCATAGTAGTCTGGGTATCTTCCCTCAAGAGTTAAAGACATCATATTGCTGTGATCCATGGCCCATGTTCATAGCAGCATAATTCACAGTAGCTCAGTCTTCAGAGTGACCTATATGTCCATCAAAAGATGAGTGAAGAAAATGTACTTACTTACAGTGGAGTATTATTGTGCCATATAGAAGGATAAACTTGAGAGTCATTTGTAGGGAAATGGATATGCCTTGAGACTATAATGTTAAGTGCAATAAATTAGACACATGATTAAGCATCACATGGTTTCTCTTACCTGAGAAGCATGAAGTACAAATAATAAGCCAAATAAAAGATAAGTAATAGGAAACCAGAAGCTCTTTTGCACATAAAAAAGAGATTCAGAAATGAAGGGAAGGAGAGGAAAAGGAGCATAGGAATGTAATTGATATTTACGTGTTGTTCCTGTTTTCTGTATATTCTCTTAGATGTTACACAGATACAATCATGTCTTCTGAGAGTAATGACATTCTGCTTCATCTTTTATAGTTTTTTTTTTTTTTTTTTTCCTTCTGTTAGTTGTGGCACCCTAATGGAATTGGTGACAAGAAACATCTATGTTTTTTCAAGGAAATTTGTATGCCATCTCACCACAGATGTGATGATGCTTGTGTCTGTTTTGATGATATTCTTTACCTAATTGAAAATGTCTTCACAAAAAGGCATTATTACAGAGTGGATACTGTTGACTAAGAGTTCAGACTCTCCCACCCTAGCTGGGATACTTGGATCCCAGTCTTAGTATTATCACTTGCTTGCTGTTTGACTTTGGATGAAATTCTTAACCTAACTGTATGAGTTTTCCCAGTTGTACAGTAATGGTAATAATTGTCACTTTTATACAGTAGGCATAAAGATTAAATGAGTTAATATTTAAGATAAGATTAAGTGAGTTAATATATCAAAAACAAAACTTTGGCTGGTATGTTATAAATGCTATGTTTACTATTCTTCAGTTAACTTTTATAAAATTTTGTCTGTTAAAAGTTTGCTTTTTGCTTTGAAATGGTGACAGGGGATTATTTCTGTAACTGATGTTTGAGAGATTGGGTTTTGCTAGCACATTAGTATTTGTCAAGTCTAGCAGTTTCAGATTTATGTTATGAGGATTTAATTAAAGTGACTTTTTGAAGCTTGGTATATTTCAGCATAATTATCTTTTATATGTATTTCTGGGTTGCTTTCTGTTTCGTTGATAGCAACCTTATCTTCTTAACTAACCAAACATATAAGCATATTGTAATCACTGAAGAATCTGTCACCTGATGATAGCACAATGTTTTCATACACTTTTTAGTAGGTACAGATTGCTTTGTCTTTATTTGGATTTTATACCAACAGACCAGATGTCCATTTATAATTATCAGACAATTTTGGGAAGAATTTATCAAGACACTAAATTTTATTTTTTGGATTCTCTTTTGAAAATTCATGAGTTGTTGAAAAGTCAGTAGGAACAAAATTTTTAGAGTTATTTGTGTACAGCTGGGACTGGATTTATGGGCTGCTCTCTAACTTGCTAAAAAGCTAAAGATTGACAACTCCTTTCAAACTGCATTATCTAGCTTGGCTTTTAACTCTGAGAGAACTGTGTTCACAAATTGATGCTCTCTGCTCCTTTGGGGTTGGTATAGAAGCATTAAATTGTACTAAAATATTCATATGTGAGTGCATTTAGCTGAAAGCAATTGATGTTCTGTTCCCAAGAGGACAGAGAGAAATGCTGTATGGACCCTCAGTCCAGAAAACACCCTAAGCATGCTTCTTAAAGGTAATTACATGGCCTGGATGATCAAAGCCCTTATAAGGAGGGTTACAAGAACAAAGGAGAAGTGGTAGAGTTTGTCAACTATGGTTTGGACATACAAATTGTATAGTTGTGCATTTAATTACCAAAATTTAGAAGTTATTATATTTTGGGTTGTTTTCTAAGCTAATTTTTATTAGACTGATTTCATTAAAGATTTATTCCAGGGAGCCAGTATCAGTAAAGTTATTCCTTACTATTTTCATATAAAATTAGGATGCAAGTTTCAAAGACACTATTGAGTTGTTTTTTTACATATATACCATAACTGCTTAAAAGCATGCTATTGGATCTCAGCAGTTACCATGAAAATCAGTAAGGGTAGATAGCAAATCCTTGTTGTAACTATCTTAGTATGATAACTTCAATGGAATTAAACTACTCTATATTTCTATTCTGATAAATCAAAACTGTATAGTTTCTGTTTCATATAAATTACTTTCTCATTCATAGTTGCAGGTATGATAAATATGCATAAGATAGAGACTAGATGGAAATGTTAATTCAATAGCTAATTGGTCATTTACTAGATGTAATTCAGTACTTTACTTCGGGGCCAAAGGTAGAAGTATTAAGATGTGTAAAAGGACATATTCATCACTTAGGCTAACTGCATATTACCATTAAACAAATTTAGCTTGAAAGGTAGTTTGGGAAGTGATTTTGGGGGCTGGGGAATGTACTACATTTCCTCAGAGTGAGATTATTTTAGATCACATCTAGTTAGGCTGGAGGTATAGTAAATTTACTATTTGTTTAAAGGTACTACCTTTTGCCATAGTATTAGCTCCACTCCTATTCGTAACAACTTTAGAAGGTATTTAAAGCAGGTCATATAAATTGGGCTGAACTTCACAACTCAGGTTGTAACAAAACTGTATGTTAGAACAATTTTATTTATTTATTTACTTACTTACTTACTTATTTATTTGTAGGACCAGGGTTCAAACTCATGACCTTGCACTTGCCAGGCAGGCACTTGTGCCACAGAGCTATCTCCCTAGCCCTTCAGAACAATTTTAGACTTACAGAAAAACTGTGAAAATGATACATAGAATTTCCAAAAACTGTTTGGTTTTCCTCTGTTTGTACTATTGTATGTGAACTACTTTTATAGTCACCAAAATATAAGGCCATAAAGTTCAGGGTGTGTGTGTGTGTGTGTGTGTGTGTGTATGTGTGTGTGTCCTCCTGATTTCTGCCTCCCTAGTGCTGGGATTACAGGCATGCCCCACCACGCCCAGTGCGTAGAGTTCAGCTTTTAAAATGGAAAATTGTGTGAATGTTTCTTTCAAGGTGATAACTTTCTGATGACTTTATTTGGAATACTATAACTTAAAATTTGCTGTTTTAACCACCTTTAAGTGAACAACTTCAGTAACATTAGTTATATTCACCATGTTGTACAACTATTAGCCACAATTTCCAAATTTTTTCATCACCTGAAACAGAAACTTTGTAATAATTGCTCATCTGTTTTCTTTGTGTCTGTGAATTTGCTTCTTGTAGAGATTTTACTTTATTTTAGGGAAGGTTTTACAGGGTGTTCAGGGTCTCACAACTAGATAAAACTCGTAGTGATCTACTTCTTTACAGCCTCCCAAGAACTGGGATTACAGATGTGCCCACCACACCGGGTTTCAGTTGCTGTCTCCAGGGCACCCTGTGGGTGGGGCTGGCACCGCAGACCTGGGGATCAAGCCCCGGCCCCTGTGCCTGCTTGCTAGAGATTTCGTATGAGTAGAATCATACATGTATCCTTTTGTGACTGGCTTATGTTAGCTTATTTTCTCACTTTATCATGTTATACAAGCACTAGAACTTTGTTTATTTTTATGGCTGGATAATATTTCAGCAATTCTTAAACGTTCTGTTTACACATGCATCTGACATATACATACGTACATATATGTGTATATGTATATATGTGTGTCTATATATATGTATATATATTCTACTATCTTTTTGAGACAGGTTCTCACTGTGTGTTTCAGGCTGGCCTCACACAGTGATCCTCCTGTCTCGGTCTCCCAAGTGCTAGGATCACAGATGTGTGCCAGCAAGGCCAGCTTCCATTCATCTGTTGATGGATATTTCCATTTTATTTTCCTTTCTTGGCCACTATGAATTAAACTACTGTGAATATTCTCATACAGGGGCTCTTGTACTGAGCCTCTGTTGTCAGTTTTCTAGGATGTATAGCCAAGAGTGGGAATTTCTGCATCACTAGTCATTCTCTGCAGACCTTTTTGAAGAAGCACCAAGCTTGTTGCTCTATAACTCTTACGAAGTTCTTGCCATAGAAGTTATTTTAGTTGTTAGCCTAATATGAAGGAAGACTGTAAACATTGGCATAGCTCTTAGTAATTTTTGGAAAGAGGCAATTTAATAGAAAAAGACTTGAAAGTCAGGACACTCGAGTCTAGGATCAGTTCTGTTTTCTGTGGCCTAAAGTTTTTCATTGATAAAATGGATTACATACATAGCAGCACAAGTCCCAGAGTCCAAAATTCTTAAAAAGCATGTATTGTAATTTAGCATATTTTGACTTGGATCAGTTAAGAAACTCACTGATAAAGATTTTGATAGTCAAAATAAAATTCACATTTCACTTGCTAAGGTGCAAAGCTTTGTAATAGACTTGATTATATTACCATGTATTTTGATATAATACCTGCATATTTCAGTGAGAATAATTATCTGGATTAAGTTTGACCAAGGATATACAATACTGTATTTGGATTTCTATCATATCAGGTATATATGAAGTGTATTTCTTCACAATGAGAAATTTGTGAGGTAGTTGTAGATACTAATTAGGTCAGTGCAAACCATTTAATTACAAAGTACAGTTGGATATCAAATTTTTATTTAGTTTTGTAGTACTGAAGACTGAGCTCAAGGCCATTGCACTGAACCACAATAGTACCTAGTTCATTTTTGTGAAATTTTGGGAGTGGGGCTTGCTGAGAGACCAGGCTAGGCTTGAACTTAGAATTTGCCTGTCTCAGCCTCCCAGAATGCTAGAATTACAGGAGTATGCCACTACCCTTGGCTTAAAATTGTATTTTAATGTGAACATATTCTTGAGAAAAATTTAAAGCCTATATAATTGAAATCTGCAATTAGAAAATAGTACTAAAAGGTCAGGGGTCAAAAGCACACTGAAAGTACTAAAAAGGTCACTTTTTTTGTTGTTTACATTTAAACTTTTGAATTGAATATCACCGAATAGTTAATATTTGTGTTTTCAGAAAAGTTGTTTGTATTTGAACAACTGGGTTGCTGAAATCTTAAACATAGTGGACCATACAGAAATGGTATGAATTCCTATCTGCTTTGACTGTATTATAACCAGGATATTTATGAAAAAGACATCGATTGATCCCCTGTAGCTCTGAAGAGAAAAGTACTTCTGAGGAGAAAAGTGGGCTGCTAAGGGATATTTGTCTGTGGCTGAACTGAGGATTTTAGAGCATCTTTGACCGTAATAAAGCCTGTTATATCTACATGTGTTATCTCTGAGTAAGCACCACCCCCAGCTCCAGAGCTGTGATGTCTGCTCATGTGGAAAACTTTTGAGAAGCTCAGTGATGACTTAGCCATTTCTTTTAAGTAAATCTTCTGATTTTGTTTCTAGATGCTTTCCTTTAAGAGTTCTTCTGGAATCAGGTACTGACTTCATTGAAAGCCAGGTCAGAATCTTTAACTAGCAAGTGTTAGCTACTTTTCAATATGGGTTTCATAAATTAAAAAAAACAAAACAAAACAAACATCATGAGCAACAAAAACAGTGATTTCTGAATCCTCTCTGTCCATGCCTCCTCCATGGCTCTGCACACTGAGTGCCTGCCATGGGCTGGAGGGAGCAGGGTATTGCCACCACCACACAAGCCTCTAGTAGAAGAATACTATAAAGCTAAAGTACCTGGTTATCACCAATGTTTATCATAAGCCTGGATATAATGTACCAACTCACAGTATTTCTAGCAACATAGGGTGAATGCCAATGGTAGTTAAAGTTGAAACTCCTTTATAAATGTAGAAATGTTAGCCCTTCATTGAGCATATCTTATTTTAGGGATTTTTCCTCTAAAATAAATGTATTTTCTGGGATTTTAGTAGACCTACCCTTTGGTTGCTATACAATCAATACTGTAACCAAACTGAGTTGTCTAGGGTATATTGGAAAGAGTATTAAGCTTAAGTAACCAATCTTCTCTAGGTCAGAGATGGTGGTTGCCAGGAGCAGTGGAAATGAGGTGATGCTGTTCATAGAGTACAGAATTTTGTTTGTGCCAGATAAATAGTCAAGGAGATCTAGTGTGCATAATGCTGTGCTTTCTATTTTGTGAAATGGCAGTGATTTCCATGCTGTGGAGTTGTCCTGTGTAAGATCACACATAGAAACAGCAGTGTGGCTGATGGCTCACTTACATGTGCCTAGATAGCACATGTAATTGTGGTGCAGGTAGCTGTTTTGACTCATGCTGAAACAGGAGTCATGCTTAATAAAAGGGGAGACTTGGATATAATCTACTTTAAACCAAGAATGTGAGTAAAATCTCCCATTCATTAAAATACAGTTTAGCCAGACTCCTGCTAAAGTTTTATAACACAGGCAAAATGCTGTTTGAGAAAAGAGCCACAGATAGTTGTGCTCTGGGTTTTGGGGCCTCTTCCAAAAAGAAGAGTCTTAAACACATCTTGGCAAACAGAGGAAATAGTTTGGCCTTTTAAATGAGCAGCAGGATGAAATACAGCAATATTAATGCACAGGAGGCTCACAGTAATTAGAAAATATAGTTCAGTTAATCTTCACAAAGAGGCATTCATTATTTGCAACGATAAATTCATTTAACTCCTAACCTGGCATGTGTCCTGTGTGTGTGCATTATGTCTTAGCTGATAGCTGCTTAAGGTTGTGTCTCCAGTCTGTTGAGGAAGAAGATTGAGAAAGTACTTGCTCTTTTGTGGGCTCTCGTCCTTTCTGAAGCAGCTTGGGCTATTGCTTCCGAGCATTGTAATGTTGGATTTCTGAATTCTAACAATTACTTATAGGATGTGGTGTTAAATTTTTCTTTGAAAAAGTATGTTACTTCATGTTCCTTTCCCAGTTCCTACTTTTATCTAGAGAGACTTGGTAGGAAAAAATTAAAAATTTTTAAACCTGATTTTTTAAAGAGAAAAAATAATATTGCCTTCATTTTTCTGCTCTGTATGCTCCAAATCTAATGCTGCACTCATATCCACACCTCATATAAACAAAAAAGTAAATGTTTAAATCTCCACTCTACATTGTTTAAAGAAAAGCAGATCTGAAGTTGCTGTGGACAGAATGCTGTTCCAACTCCAGAAAGAAGTGAATTTCAGCTTTATATGTATTTTTTTTAATGTGGTCAACTTGATATATTTTGATATATGCATCTGGGATATGTATCTCTGTGTGAAAATTACCTAAGAGGTTTGTAAAGGAATTTATCCTGACTGCCTAGGTTAGTACTGTCTAGATACTTGGACAGAACCTACCTTAGCTCACTGATGTTCTCATATGAATTTAAGGTTATAAATATCTAAGTAATCACTTTAGGCACATCTAACATTTTAATCGACCGAACCTTTTTTGTTGTTTTAGTCTAGGTATTTTTTAATTTCCATTTTAACTTGTTGACTCAGATACATTTCATTCATGGCTACTATGGCTTATTTCTAGACATGCCATCAAACCTCGTGTGGTCATAAGTGGGACTTTTACAGAGGTAGCTGGATCTAGATTGTGTGATACTGGCATTGACTCGTGGTGCAGTGCTAGGATTAAGGGCACTAATATTAAGGACACGAGCACAACTCATCTTTAGGGTGGGTAGCCTGGGTAAGATACAAGGGACAGAAAGTGGCTTGTTGCTTGCTGGTTTTTGCTGCTTTCTGCCATGAATTGTTTGCCTTCTGTGATGCTCCTCTGCCATCCTGCCCTGCCTTGCAGCTGGCTAACTATGAAACCTCTGCAAACCTCTACAAACTACTACTACCAAATAAATCTTTCTTCCCTTAACCTTTGGTGTTGTGTATTTTGTCTCAGCAATGAGAAAAAGTAACTAAGACAGTGGTGAACCTTTTAGAACTTTCAGTGATAGTAAACAGCCCACAGCAGCTTTCATGCCATAGGTTTGCCACCTTTGCATTAGGTGCTTATTTTAAGAATTTTGGTGTTTGAGGATAATTTTTCTAGGTTCTTTTATAGTTGTAAGGAAAAGATATGTAACTGTCTAGAAAATGAATTTTGGTGTTAGGTGTTTCTCAGAGTATAATCGTATGCATCAAGCAGGAAGGCCCACCTGCCCCTTCAACCCTCCCTCCCTGTGTGTTGCATTTTCCTCAACTCCATGGCTGTCTGTAGCTAGTTCCTGATGGATCCCTTGGCCTCTCATACTTACCCACAACTCCATCATGCTGCTGATTTTCTTTTTGGGCTCACTCTTAGTGAATGTAAAAACCCGGAGATGGGCTTCTCCAGAGCCAGTGCCTACATTCTGTGTCTTGACCCTAGTCAGGCCATTCTGTGATCAGTTAGGGTGTATGTGTCCCAACTCATAACCACAAGGCCACACCTGGCTTTGGCATATGAAGTGTCTAAATGGAGATTATATATACTTAAAATTAGTTTGCTTGTTTTATTTTACCTTGCTGTGACTACTAAAATTGGAACAGGCTCCTTATAAGTGCCTTCTGTTGGCATCCCACTGTTGAATAAAATGATACCTGTGGTGGGGGCAGCTCCCTGGAGCTCCATCCTGTGCCCTTCGTGCTTTGGAAGCAGGGCTTATGACTGGCTAGAGTTCTGGAAAGATGTGAGGCCTTCCTTCCAGTTTTCCGGACATGTCCAGGCATGTGCCTTAATCATCCAGTCAGAGCCAGTAGGGAGGGCAAGGACAGGCGCAGGGGACTTCTGGTGATAATGGGGTAGAGACCTCATATTCTTGCTCCCAAGCTCTGCCCACTGCTTGGGGAGCTGTAGGATGGGCAGAGCTCATTTGCTGCTTCGCCATTGAATTGTAAGCTTCTTCAGGACAGGGAACAGAGATTTAGTCATCTCCCATTGCCTATAAGGAACAGCAACAATACCAACAACAGGAAATCAGCACGCCCACACCACTGAACTGTTTCTGTTATGGCAGTTAGAAAATTACAGGGGCGGCCCGGCAGGATGGATCAGTGGTCTAAAGTGCCTGCAGGTAGCTGCAAGGACTGCGGTTAGATCCCAGGCACCACATGCTGTGGCCAGCCCTGCCCTCAGGGCAGGCTGAGCCGGCCATAAAAATAAATAAACAAACCAAAGTTCTGAAACAAGGAAAAAGAAAAAGAAGAGAAAAGACAAGAAAAAATTACAGGGGCATCTAGCTTCCCTGCTCTTGTGATCCTTACAACCCCTCTGTTAAGACAAGTTCCTATACTGCCATCTGTTGGAGAGTATTGTAATAGAACTGCAGGTCAGTAGTGACTATTAAAGACTGGTACCTCCCTCTCTAATTGTCAGTGTACAACCTACTCAGCTGTCCAGAAGAGTCCTGAGATTGGGCCAGTGGGACGATGAAATCAATATTTGAACAAACCTTACCCATGAGAGAACAGATGCTGAGGACTGAAGCCTAAGCAGTAGCACTGTGAGGTTGGAATCATTATCACTGTTTGCAGATGAACTAGCAATGCAGGGAAGAGTTAAATAATTGTCTATCAGCTGGCTAAGCTGGAATCTGATCTAAATGGGGAGCCTTTGGAGAGTGGCTTCTTAACCATAACAGTGTGCCCCTCTGGCACCCCCACCAGGCCACATCAGCTGTGACAGTGTCCATCCTAGTCCAATGTGGGACCTCAAGAGTTCTCACAGGGGCTGGGGAGATAGCTCCGTGGCACAAGTGCCTGTCTGGCAAGTGCAAGGTCGTGAGTTCAAACCCCGGTCCTGCAAAAAAAAAAAAAAAGCGTTCTCACAAGCACATGGCTATCCTGCCACTAGGCTTTGGCAATGAGAAATATTTATGTTTTCTTTTCCAGCACTTGTTTGCCTGGTGAGTGCCATGCTGCTGGCCCCTCCCGAGGCTGCACTTCCCCAGTGGTCCCCACCCTTACACCTGGATGGGCTCCTGTTCTGCCCCACTGGATTCCAGCCCTTTGGAGCTGGGAGGACAGGCTCCAGGACTGCTTCCTCTTCCTGTGTCTGTTCCTTCTTTAATCCCGCTCTTTTTGACTCCTTAATTGCCATCCTCCCCTCCAGCATCTCTCATCTCTCTGGCAGTTTTTTACTGATTTGGAAGGAAAGTGCCTCTGGCAGGAATTGCCTTGCTGTGTTTTGAAGCTGGTACCTAAGTGCTCCATAAATTAGCAACTGTGGAGAGTTCTGTACGTACTAATTAGTACTATTGAAATACAAAAATGCTTTCTAAATGTAGGCAGCATCCTGGGATATTAGTCTGTTTGCCTGTCTGTGCTTTTAAAAGGAAGGAGAAAGCCTATTCCTGCCTGAGAGAAGCCTCAGGCCTCAGCTGGGCAGCCCCAATCCCTGGGCTCCTCCTAGGTTCTTGTTTTTCTGCTTTATTTTTAGGCAGGGATCCATGTTTGTGAGGCAGTAACATAGAGTCCTCTTGGTAATGTGGACCCACCAGGGCTACTTATACGGTTGGAAAGGTAGTGATGTCCCTGAGCACCTGCCCTTGGTTGGCTCTGACCCTGAACCAGTCATTTCCTTGGTGCAATGATGGTTAGGGTCAGTGGGATTTGTTTCTGGAGGGAGGGCAGCAAATTTAAAATAGATGTGTTTATGTTTACTGTCAGAGTGAGTCTACACTTTTATTAGCATTTCATGATGCAAATGGAGCTTTTAAGACTTGTGAATTTTCATGTGAATGTATGTCAAGAAGCCTCCTTAGAGACTATTGATCTTTTCTAGTGCTTGCTTACTAACCACCTAGAGTGGTTAGTAGTGTGTGTGTGTGCTTTAATTGTGCTAATTTTAATGAGAAAGAAATAACAATTTTAAAACAGGTTAGTAGAACACAGCCACAATAATTAATACAATGCATATTATTATCTTCATAGTTGTTCAGAGTATAAGAAGCAGACATAACTTTTCTAAACACTTAGTACAAATTTTTCTTCTCATTGAACTAAGAAAAAGTAGTTGTATATATAGTTTAATAATCCATAATAGCGGTGGGTTATCAGCAGAACTGGCAATGTCAGAAGCTGTTGATTTCAACCTTTTACAGTGCAGCAGTGGCTTTACCTTTTATACCTCATGGTTAAACTTTTCTGCTGGATGATTAAGACCAAGATAAAGCAGGACCTATATAACAAAAAATGTAATTTAGGTTTCTGACAAGGTCAGTCAAATCCCCTCAGGATTTACCCTGAAACCATGTACAGTATTTTGTAGAACTTCTGTCAGTGTCAGCCATCTGGATGAGTCATGACCATTGCTTGACCAATTTGCTCTCTGTGAAAGCCTGAGAGAATGTTTTCTTTTTAGGTGACACTCCTTAGGCACACTATACATCATCAATTCCTTTCCACTGTGGCCCCATAATTTCCTTGAACAGAAAATTTGGAACACCACTGAGTACTAGGATGTTATGGCACAGATTCTCTTATGTCCTGAGTCTTAAGACCTTGAGGGGGTAGGGCCAAAATATTGGCTATCCTTTTAGCCCTTCTTTTTCACTAATATTTTGGTCTGCAGACTTAAGTTGTTAAGCCTCCAGAAGAGAAGCTTAGTGATACTATTACCCTGTAACATAGGTAATTGAGCTTAACATCACTATCTTTCTGAATATCAAACGCTTTATATTTAACATGGAACTGGTAATTTCCATCAATCATTGATAGTCTAATACATCCTTATAAAATGTGATAAAGAACCAGTTATACATTTTTACACAGAGATTTAGAAATCTGTACAAAATTATAGCAGGCCAATCCTATGACATTTTTTCTTGTTTCTTTATTTTCTTTATTACCTAGTAGGGTGGTTTCTATGTATCTTAGGTAACCTGCTTTAAGAATCTCTGTGTTCAAATGTGTTGGCCTGCTTTTCCTGAGTGTGAACTTCAGTTAGTACATACACATTAATACTGTTGCTCATGCATGTTTTCATTTGCAAAGAAAAGCAACTGGCAAAACTTTCCTTCTGTTTGAGAGCTCTGCATTGGTTGATGAATATGAATTCAGCCAGTTTCTCCAGAACCCTGGAACAAATTAAGTTTGTGAACAGAAGTACCACTGTACCTGCATTTTAATTCCTGTTCATAGATGAAACATTAGTCAGAATAAATTAAAATGACTTTATTGCTGCCAACTTGAGTTATCAGTACTTTTAAGTAGAAAATAGTGGTGCATCAGCAAAGGGAAAAAGTTTGTTCGTCACTTGCGAATGTCTATTTGTGAGAAGACAGTCCGAGGACAGGGTCGCCCTATCTGTCCAGGTGTGAGTGATCCCCATGAACACAAAAGGCACAATGGATATGTTTAGGATCATGTGTTAGCTTTGTACCCTCACCACTACATCGTGTTTCTGTAGAGACCTTCCCATCCTCAGATACAACCTTTAAACCAAAACGCTCTTAGCTATCTTGAGGTCATTTGGGATAAGTGTAGAATAAGCAGAATCACAAAACAGCTCATGTTTATGGAGGCCAGGCTTTGACCTTTTCCTGTTAACAGAGGTACCCTGCTCTGGAGGCAGTTGGATATTTTATGCTTTCAAAAAGAAAGCCGGGGATACCCACCAGTGTGCGGGGCAGAGTGGCAGGGTTCAGGCTTTCAAAGGTCCTGCCTTTGCATTCTTAGCTTTGGCTGATTTTCAGAGCATACCAAGGAGCTTTGAAAAAATACCCACTGCTGGTGCTATTCTTCTGCTGTTCACAGCTTGGGAAACTGAGGCCCTGTGAGGGCCCCTGACTTGTGTATGGCTACGTAGGCTTAGGTGCTGTGGAAACTCCTGGTATGGGCAGGCCATGACATTATCCCAGGGTCCTGGTGAAAGTGCTCACTTTCTTTAGGGTGAGCTGCTGTTAATTAGGCCCCAAGCAGTGCTGAGATAGGTAAGGCCCTGACCTTGCCATTAGCTTTAGAGAATCTGCCATGTGGGGGAGGAAAGAAGGCAGTGTGACCCAGCCATTTCTCATGTGAAGAAACGTTTGCTATCAGTTGTCACAGAAGCGCAGCACCCATCTGTTGCACGCCAGATGCACCTCCTCTCCAAGCCGGGACATGTTGGTTGGGTGAAGTGTGGGAAAGGTTTGCAGGTGAGGCTGTAATTACACCTGCTCAACAAAATGTAGCAGGGAAGCTCTTTTAATTATGCATTTGTTAAGTCAGTTTTCCATGATGGTAGTGTGTTTTAGCTTTCAAACATAGGTACTCCAAACTTTTTAGATAAGGAGATGGAACGGTAGTCAATCATCATTCTCTTCTAATTATTGGGGATAGGAAAAGGTACAAATATTACCAGCAGCATTCACCAGAAACTGAAGTTGGGACCTTTTTTACATGCTGGGTATTGTCAATCCTTGCTTTCAGGAAGTATGTGTATAGATGTGCCCGTATGTGTGTGTGTGTGTGTGTGTAAAACTTGACGCTGATTCACTGATTTATATTTTTAGGCTTTCTAAATAGGAAATTTAGTACACACACATATGTCCTATGTACCATTTTCACACACTTTTAAAAGAAGGCAAACAATACAATATATATATATATATATATATATATATATATATATATATATATATATTTTTTTTTAATGTATTTAGTATAAAGTTTCCCTACATAGGTCGGGCTTGTAGTGATCTTCCTGTTTTCAGTCTCCCAAACGCTGGGATTACAGATGTGCGCTACTACACACAGTAGCAATTGCCATCTCAGTGTGGGGGTGGGGGGAGAGAGGAGGGAGCATGGCTGGAACTGCATGCCATGCCAGGGATCAAACCCTGGTCCCCCCGTCTGCCTAAGCAGGCTTCTTACTCTACTGAGCTATCTGGCCAGCTCTCAGAATCTATTTTAATATATTCAAGCATATATGTTTATATGTCTGAATATAGTGTGTGTGTGTGTGTGTGTGTGTGTGTGTGTGTGTGTGTGTGTTATGAACGGGTAGAATTCTGACATACCCAAGTGTGTGACACAGATGAGTGCTGGGTCACAGATCATTGCTGTAAAATATTTAGCTCTGGTTTGGTACATAATAAATACTCAGTAATCCTCATTATTCACCTGCCTATTACTATAGTAATACTGGTGTAGGAATTCGCTGGAGAGGGAGATCTGGGTTCAAAACATCAGGAAAGAAAAAATAATTTAAGCAGTGCATATTGTACCTGCCTTACTTAGCATATCCTTTGCCTAGAATTTAAACTGCTAATGGCAAACACTTAGGAAAGTATTATATGGTATAAACATATGCTAATGTGGTCTCTTATTTCAGGAACTTTATATTGCTGTTGGAATCTCTGGAGCCATCCAGCATTTAGCTGGGATGAAGGATAGCAAGGTAATTGTGCACAGTATGTTTTCATGCAGGTACAGTGCACATAGTTGTACCTTTCATGTTCACATAGATCTGGAGCTGAAAGGAACAGAAGCTGCTCTTCATTCCTGCAGTTGTTGGTGGGAGGCTATGCTGTGTTAGGTGAAGCTTACCTCAAGTTCCAGCTCTCTGCCCATGGCATGGCTGATCCTTCCTGTCTGTCAGTTTGCCTGCCAAACACAAGTGTTGCATGATGGTCACCAGTGCTCCTTGCGCAAAGCATGAGGTTTAAACAGCTTGATGAGGCCCTGACCACCTGGCTGTTTAATGAGGCTTAGGCCCCATTCTCTGTCTGCTTCACTCTAGGCCAGTGGTTCTCAACCTTTCTAATGCCATGACCCCGCAATACAGTTCCTCATGTTGCAGTGACTCCAAGCCAAAAAATAATTTTGGTGACTACATCAAAACTGTAATTTTGCTACAGTTATGATTTGGAATGTAAATACCTGGTATGCATTATGTATTCGTTTGACCCCTGCCGGGGTTGTGACCCACAGGTTGAGAACCGCTGCTCTAGGCCCTCACAGCCCTGTCCTCATATATCAGCAGGGCTGCTCTTCTGGGTTCTTACCAAAGTGTGACTGACACATCTGTGTTGGCATACACCAGGCCATCTTAGTACCTGAGTGATTGTCATAAGTGCACCATGTGGACAAAATACCTGACTTTAACTCAGCCCTTGGACTACATCAAAAGTCCTGTGTAATGACTCCATAAACATATATTTCAGAATGTGACACAGTAACTCATGCATAACAGTGTACAGTTTGAATTATGAACTTCTCTTTCATGAAGTCAGAGATGCCTCTGACACTCCTGCATTTATCTATTCAGATGGAAGCATGATATAAAACATAATAAAACTTTTAACAGGCTTAACTTCTTGAAGAAATGCATGCACCGCCTCTTTGTAACTTCTAAATGAATGGGTGCAAAACCAGTCACATTTCACAGTTGAATGGCAGGTTCCTTCACTGAGCTCTGAAAACAGCATTGCCAATGGGGAAAATGTGGTTTATGCATTAAAAAAAAAAAAAAAAAAAAAAGCTTCCAACACCAGCAGCCTTAAAATATATTTTCAGCTAGACCAGCTCCGACACATCTAGAATTCTGCTTCCTTAACTACAAGATTCTACATGTCAGGAACATCCTGGTGAAAATTCTTTACCAAGGCCAACAAGATTAGATTGTGAGAATCAGACTTGATAGTATATAGGGAATCATTGAAGCCAAGAGTCCAGCATTGGGGGTAATCCATGAAAACAAACTTCAGCCAGCATTTGACTCTCCAGTCACCAAACATTTAAGTACAGTCCTTATATGATGTGGTCTTGCATGGGAGGCAGTTTCCAGTTATAATTTTGGTTGAGTTCTAAATTGGGATATTCAAATGGTTTGAGTCTGACATTGGCATTGCCTAGAAGCTGCAATTTTAATTAGCACTATGATATCATTGAAAAATGCAAGGTTTGATTATCAAATGAATCAATATGATGAAGGCACTGTTTGAACTATGTACATAATGATATGGCTGATTGCAGTCTGCATTTCAAAGCTCTGTTAAGAGTTTGAATGTATAAGGAACTATTGAGAGCTCTGGAGTGCAAGCAACACTTTATGATAATTATTTACAGTTGGTAATTCAGGAATATAATTTTAGTAATCCAGAAAACTATTACACATTTTAAAAAATGCTACGGTGCTACACTTAAAAATGCCAACAGTTATGTGCTGTCTTTTAAAATTAACATTTGGGGATACAGGTCAGCAGGACAGGTACCTGCCTGGCAAGCACAAGGTCCTGAGTTCAAGTACAATGTACCTCCCAGAATAAAATTAACTTTTATGTTGTGAGATAAAAGCATGCAGAGGAGGAAACTGTCAGGTATTTGACTAGGTGGTATTGAGAAAAATCATTAGCCATCATGGGTTCAGTGCATCTGTGCTTATAACTGGGAAGCAGGCTGTACTTCCCAGAACAGAAACACCTCAGTGACAACACCCAGAGTTTAGGATGTTTGTCCTTAGGATGTCAAACATGAGCCTCTTTGTGTCCTGGCATGGTCATTCCTGGACCACACGGTGCTCCAGACACACAGATGTTCTGGCATAAATCTCTCATAGATTGTGTAGCCTGTACTTTAGGTCAGACTATGTCAAGGTGTCTTATGTGTAACACCAGAGGTTTTCTGAAGATACACCAACAGGTAGAAGTCTTACTTCTGGGCATTCTAATGATCATAAGTCACTGCTACTACATTTTAATCAAAACTTAATTTAGTGCTTCTAGAAGTATCTGTGGGGAATGCCAAATGGATTTTCTGGATCAGTTTTTTTATTCTGTTAATAATCTGGTATAATTTCACATCTAAGACTATTGTTCTAAAAGGTAAGAGAATGGTTTGGTAGTTTTTAAGAGAGATGTAAGAATTTGCTTATTTTGTTGCATGTATTTGCTGCACACATAAGGCATAAAGGAAAAAAAAAAAAAAAGACTAGTTCTCTTTTAACAATGAGCTGACAAAACAGCGCTTACATTCATAGAACGAACCCAGGAAAGTAGCTCTGAAATAATAAGGGGATAGTGCAGGTGGAACACAGAGTGATTTGAACTACAAAAGCTATGATTTGTTACTTTGTTAATTTAAAAATCTTAACTTTTTTTCGTAAGTCAGGAGAGAACTTTTAAAAAATAATATTTATTTACCTTTTTATACTGAGATGGACTAGCAGTGAGTGACAGCTAGTTTTACTATATCCCAAACTAGAAACTTACAGTAAATTTATCATATTGGCATGGAAGCATCAAATTAATTTTATTTGGTAGACATGTTAATAGAGAGGTTAAAATTGAGCCGTCAATCTGTGTGGTATTTTCTTGATAAAAGTAATACTCTTGATTTCACAGACAATTGTGGCTATTAATAAAGACCCAGAAGCACCAATTTTCCAGGTGGCAGATTATGGAATAGTTGCAGATTTATTTAAGGTAAGCCAACTTTGAGAAACTTGTTACCTAGATTGTCTTCCAAAGACTTCTTGAGCTATTGTGTGTCCCGGTGTGTGCACAGCTTTGACTGACTTAGTTTGCCCTACTGTGTGGTGTTAACATAGGGAGATAAAAACTGCCTTTAAAAAAGAATCCAGATTATCTAAAAGAGCAGCCTGGCTCTGGCATCTCACATGACTTGAGTACTCTAAGCTGGACTCCTACTTGGCAGACCACTGAGGAAATACTGTGAGGCCCCCTCACTCAGGCTGAGGGTGCTGAGTTCTTCAGGAAAGAACAGAACTTCATCCAGGGTATCTGGCTCAGCAAAGTACTCTTACCCTGCTTGTTGTGCTTAGACACTGAAGGCTGCAGTGGCTGACATACTAGGGCAGTGGAGGTGACTCAGCAGGTACACAGAGCCCCCTTAGTTGGCACTTGAGCCAGATTGCCTCAGCATCCAAGTATCACATATTCAGATATTTTGTGATAAATAAGTAGGCTTTGTGTGGCAGTTTGGGCACTTGGTCTCTGCATGGTTTAGGAGAACACTTACTCCACAGTCCTCTACCCTGATGCCACTTTCACACTTGGCACCCATGGAGAAAATCACCTGAGTCCTCTTGACTCCATAAGCTGTAAATGACATACCTTGGAAGGTTCTTACTCATGATCTGGCCTGTTGCTGGCCCTGGTAGCATCGGTGGCTCATGTCAGAATTGACTATGCAGGTTGCCTGTGCCTTGAGAAGTGGGTTTGCTGAGTGAAGACCCCTGACAGAACCATGTTGAGTGGTGGCCTCCAGCATGTCCTTGAAGGATGGAGGGAGGACCCTTCAGCCCTTCCGAGGTTCTCAGTAAGGCTCAAGTTTCCTGAATCTTGTCTCAGGAAAAGTGTGGTCCCCCTTCCAGTGACTAGTTATATGAGATGTGGGTTCTGTTAGGTTCACTGCTCCTGTTGTCTGGTGTGTAAAACAAGCAGCATCGGCAGTCATAGGTCTCCTGGGACACCCCAGTGGGAGAGGGAGCTGGTGTGGAAAAGACCTTTCTATATCTCTGCAAAACAGTAACTTCATTCTAGTAGCAAGAATTTATTTCTGCTTATTAGGTGTAAACAGAGGAGTAAATATCCTTACTTAAAAGTGAAATTAAGGTAGGTATGGTGATACATACCTGTAATCCTAGGATTGTGAGAGGTTGTGGCAGGAGAACCACAAACTCAAGCTCAGTCTAGGCAACTTAGTGGAACTTTAAAAGAAGTGTTGAAAAGGGGTAGGGATATAACTCAGTGCGAAGGCCCTGGTTTCAACCCTCAGTACTGAAAAAAGACCAAAAAACAAAACAACCCCCCCCCCAAAAAAAAAAAAAAAAACCCAAAAACAAACAAACAAAAAAGCCCCATGAAATTAAACATCACCCCTACCCCCAAGTGTATACTGTCTGGAAACATTTGCAAATAAGCTCCTGCTATAGTTACTTTTTGGATATTCTAATAAACTAATGTGCTCCCTTTAACAGCACGTATTCTAATAAACTTACATAATTTTGTTTTGAAGTATGCATTTCTCTGTACACTGTTTTACAGCTCACATGAGAAACTTAAAAGATAAATCAATGAAGGTTAAGTGTTAGAAATGTTCAGTGTCCTCTGGTGGATGGCATCTGCCTTTGGGGGAGCCTTTTTGCTGATGTCCTGGTGCCCCACATAGTGCCTCCTGCACTAAAGGCAGTGTGTGTATGGGCATGTATTCCACTATCTCAGTGAAAGAGAATCCCAAGGTGGCAAGGTAGAAAGGAACCTAAAAAATCCATACAGCTGATTTCCATCCCATGGTTCTCAAACTAGCTATAGTGTTTTTAGGAAACCTACACTTGACTACAGAGAGCCTGCATGGACCATGGCTTCCTCATTTTAAAATATTTATGCCTAGGATCCTTTTTCTACATTGATATTCTGAATTTTTCTAATCCATACTGGCCCTTATTTCTCAAAACTCCTGAGTTTGGAACATTTAATGCTCTTCTCATCCTCCTACATTGCAGAGTAGAAGATGAGCACATTTTTGGTTGGGTGACTCGTAGGCCTGTGTCTTTTCCCAGACTAGGAGCAGGTTTCTCTGTGGGTCAGAATCAGGCCTGAACCTGCTCAGGCCCACAGTGACAGAAACTTTCTCTGCCTCCTTCCATGAGGAGACACTAAGTGAATTGAGTTCACCAAGCAGGGACCTGCTTGTGGAATATCCAGAAGAGACAGCAACAATTCAGGTCTTTCTTAGGGCTGGGCTATCAGGCAGTGAAGGTTTTTGTGGCTTCTTTGGCAAGTCCAAGGTTGAGCTACTAAGCAGGATAAAACAGTGGGTAATAGGGACCCTCTGCCTTCCCATGGGAGCATGGCAGGAAGGAACCTTCTTGAAAAGAAGCTGGGCTCCAGCCTATTTCTTGTGGCATGCACAGGTCCAACATGTCTGGGTGAACATGTTATGCATGCGACTAGCCTGAGCTCATGGTCCCTCCACTGAGGAAAGCAGGGGACATGGTGCCAGCACTTAATGCCACCCCTGAGCAAATGCTTGTGGCTCCCTGGTAAACATGGGCCTTTTAATAGGCTGGAGACAAAGTGACATTCAGAAGAAACAACATGTCAACAATTTCCTTAATAAATTTTGTACGAGCACATTATTTCCACCTAATGGAAATGTAGCTCTCTTAAATAATTGAGAAGCTGCATTCATCAGTGCTGCATTCAGCTGGGATCTCCATGCACAAGGGCAGTCAGCAGCTCTGCAAAGCTGGGAAACTGATACTGTACACAGGTGGCTGGGCTGGTGTTCTGGAGGCCCATGTGTCATTCTCCCACAGTCCGCTCTGGAGTCTGGGAAGTTATAGAGCAGCCCTGAGCTGTCTGATGAGATGAACCCTTGGGTTAGCAATTGATCCTTTTTGGAGCAAAAGGGGACTCAGTTTTCCTCCCTGTGGTTTCTTGCTGTGAGTGCTCACAGCTGCCACACTCACCTCAGCCTTGATTTTAAAGATGAGTGATGATATAGAAGTGTCATGTTCATTTCTGTGTGCTGGACGATAGTACTGAGAGCACAGCCAGGGTCCTTATGGAATGTGGCGAGTAAATAGTGTGAGAACTGGTGCCAGAGGCAGTTGGCAGGGCCTGGCTGGCAGAGGGCTTTGGAGAGAACTGCATAGGGATTCAGGAGTGCAGAGTATGGGAAAGGTCCTGGGGAGAACACAAGGCAGAGAAGACAGCTTGTCTCAGCTAAACCAGAAATAGTCCACTTTGCCATGTCTAGAAAAAGCATTCCAGCCATGAGTGCCCTCTGCTCAGGTGCCCATGGGCTAGCCAAATAGCTCAGCAGATTAAAGCACCTGGGCCTGCTGTGCCAGCCTGAGCATGATGGTGCAAGCCTATAATCCCAGCTCTTGGGAGGCTGTAAACAGGCGGATCACTAGGAGTCAAGACCCTGAATCCTGTACACCCTTCCCTAAAAAGAAAAAAAAAAAAAAGAATATCAGATGCCCTTGTCTCCCCTGGCTAAGGTGGGAGGTGACATGGCAGGGGACCTGGGCTCTGCAGTGATTGTCATATTAGGCTCAGGCAGGCACCCACCATGCACTGCCTCTGACCATAGGAAGGTCAGTTCCTCACTTAACTGTTGGTTGTCTTTCTTTTGCAGGTAGTTCCTGAAATGACTGAGCTATTAAAGAAAAAGTGAATCATGATTGTGCCTTAAAAAAGCCTGTGTGAAAGTATTTAGCTGAAATCAGAAATTTATAATTTGAGGAAAAATCCTAACAGCAGCCAGAATACTTTCCAATGGGACTATGACTGTGTTTCTTTTTTATTATTTGTGGTCTCAAGTGGAGCTTTTCTAATTCTGTTGTTAGATCTATAATAAAGCTTGCCACAACTTTGACATTGTCACAACTATCAGAAGAATGCTTAGTTTTTCTCTTTTCTTCACCTGCCTTGTTGTGGAAGGTGTGTTTTAGGCAAGATTGTAAACAGAGTTTCCAGGAGTAGCCATCCTAGTTCTGTGGTGAAGGGTGAAGGGATTAATGCGCAAGCTCAGACTTTGAAAGGCCCAGTTAACAGTTAAATGTGACTATTATTACACCAGTCCTTAGAACATTGCAGTTAATTGGAAAGAAGCAGACCTGACTCAAACTGACTGTGCTGAGGATATTCACTTGGCTTAAGGTAAATTTAATTTTTCTTTCATTTTAATGTATTGTCAGTTTTAAGGTTTTATGAGCTCTGCATCCATAAAATGGGAGTGGGGAAGGAGAGGCAGCCAAACCTTGTACACAAACAGTGTGACATTATGACTACTGATGTTTAAAGCCTTGCCCTTGGATAGCTGCAGTTGGTGTCACCTCTGGGAACCTCTCTGCTGCAGAGCACAGCCAGGATCCATTCAGCACAAAGGGCTGTGGGCAATGGGGTGCAGTTGGGAAGGCAAGCAGGGTACCACTGGCCAGGATGGAGGGGACACAGGCAGTGGTTGGGTCCTAGGAAGGCAGAGGTGTGCCTGGAGAGCCCGGAGTGCAGATGTGACCCAGCAAGGAGGGCAGAGGTGTTTGAACAACTGGGCCACACCTGTGGACCCTTGCTGATTGAGCACTTGATGTGAAGCACCTTTGGAAGTTGACCTTGAGTATGTCACTCTCCTTTCAGTGCCACAGGAGAGCAGCAGAGGGGTCATTCTTTGCAAGCAGTGTCTATGGGAATCCTGAAGCCCTAGACTCTCAGGCAGTGTGACCACTTGGCCCACCTCTGACATACATTAGGGACATGGGCACAGAACAAGTGAAGATGGCAGAGACCTGAGTCTCCTCAAGAAATTCCTGTCTTTGTAGCTCTGAGGGGCTCAGCTTGCCCACGTGTCCTTCTCAGATGCTATTAAAAGTGGAGGAGCCATGGTGACCTTGGAGCCTGTCAGCGCATCAGGAGAAGGCAGTTGGCTTAGGCGGGGTATCCCAGCTTGTGGCTTTGTGTTGTTCCTCGCCCCAAGGTGCCCTGCTTAGTCTTCTGCTACCTGTCCTCACTCTGTTCAGCTGTCCCTTTGCCAGCGGTTCCTGAGTGCATCAGCACAGCAAGCACTCATGTAGCTTAGTGGTGGGTAGTGCTCTGGGGCTCCGTTGTTCCTCTGGCCCTTGTGCATACATGGAGTGTGTACATACAACCTACAATGGCTGTGCTATACACCTCCAGCTGGCAGCACAGAAAGTCATTTACACTGTGGTGGCAATTGCCAAGCTCCATTGTAACCTTGGGGGACCGCTGTCACATGTCATGTGTGGTCCATCACTGAAGTCAAGTCATCCTTAGGCAGTGCTCTGGCCATGTGCCTGGCACTGTTCAACGCCTTACATACTTGAAATCCTTAACAGCATTCTGGGTTAGATGCCACTGTTACTCCTGTTTTACAGATGGGGAAGCCAAGGCTCAGAGAGATTCTGTAACTCACCTCAGTTCTGAAGGCTTGTAAATAGGGTCCAGGATTTAGAGCCAGGTAGCCTGGCTCCATAGCAGTGATGCCGCTAAGCTATGGTTCTGCTTTACCTCAGCTCAGGGGCTGGGGGACTCACTACACAGCAACCTCAGGGTCAGAGTGACAGATGGGCAGTGCCTTCAGGGCCCTGTGGAGAAGGGGAGTCATGATGTTTCCCAGGCAGGATCCCCTGCAACTCAGAAGTCCCCATGAGGGTCCCTGAGGATACACGTTCAAAGGGCAATTGTCAAAGGGGAGGGCAAATTGTTGAAACTCAGTTTTGCTAGAAAATGCAATTTAAGGTACAGTAGGTTTTTTTTCCTGGAAAGTAAATAGGCAGTTTTTGTGCACTGTGCCCACCTCTGGCCCTTGGGCTGCAAATAGTTGAGGGAGGTTAAGGCAGCTTGTTGTAATATGTCTATGTTTCCTGCCTTTCCTGCCTGGGTTTTTGAGGCCTTTGGTTAACATCACATAGTCTGTGGACATTTGGTGGACTGGTTACTTCGGTAAACTCCCAAGAAGGTAGGACCATCTTCTGGAATAATAGCTTCAGTGAGGGCAAAATGAACAGTCCTGGGCCTGGCCATCTAGGGCAAGCCAGTTGCTTCCGAGGTGGCCTCATCCAGCTTCTCTGCAGCTAGGCAGATGCCCGAGTGCGTTTCTCTGCCTCCTGCATGCTCTCAGCAGCACTGTAGAAATGTGCAATGTGGCTTGCTGTGTGGGTGGGAGCAAATACCCTGGAGAATTGGCCTGGCCACTGCCTGGGGTAGCCTAGGTCTCCACAGGAGAGTGATCTCCTGGCTGGGGTCATGGGTGTTGAGGCAGAGTTGCTTCCTTTGTGGGTCTTTAAGGCCATGAGGAACAGGAACAGGCTGGTGCATAGGCTGAGGGTGGTAGAGTGTGGGACAGGTAGGTAGAGGACATGGACTGCTAGGAAGACTTTCCTCTGGGACCAGAGAAAACTTGACCACCGGGAACAGTTTCACCTTAGTGCCAGCCATGGAACCAAGAGAGCCACACCATAGAGGGCTGTTTTTGACCTGCGGGAAAAGTGAATCAACAGAACTGTACCATTTGTCATCTTTCTTGCACACTTTTTTCTAAAACTCCAGTGGTTGCTGGTCTTGTCTTCTTGGGAGCATGAGCAGATTCCATTGGGCCAGGGCAGGTGAGTGTTAACAAAGGGGGTCAACAACCACGGCCCTGCACTGCTGTTTTGTCCTTGGGCGTGTGGCATAGTGTTGAGTTCTTAGAAACTCATTCACTTCGGTATACTTTCTGTTCATGTGTGTGACAGAGAAATGTGTCTGAGCCCAAGTGGTCCACAAGTGACTGCTCGGCTTCTGGAGGCCCTGTGGTCTGCATGAGTGCTATGCTTACTGGCATTGGGAGCCCTTGTGTGTCTGAGGAAGGCCTATCACCAGACCTAGGGGACAGCCTGGCCCTGGTGTGTTCCCCATGATTGGGAGGAAAGAGGAGATGGATGTGACTAGAGGGCTGCGGCAGGAATCCTCTGGCCGGCTGCCCAGATGGGTCTGGCTGGAAGCTCTTCATCTGTGCAATGGGTCCTGAGAGACTGGAGATGGGCCCAGTACCAGGGGTACGGCTGGCAGAGAGCAGGGCTGTTCCTCTTGGGACGGTGAGGTAGCCACACTGCCGCCTAGCCTGGGTTAGACCAGACGCTGCCACCATGGGTGCACTTTGTGCTTTCACTCTAAGAGAGATGGTCAGCCTGGTTGCATTCGGTGCTGTCCGTGCTGAGAGATTTTGTTTTGGTCAACATCAGTTGGGCTGTAGAGACTGGGAACCTGGAAAATCCTACTGATTGTAACAGTTCTAGTTAGCTGGAGGCCTGGCTGACAGCTTTGTAAATGTCCATGCTAAGTGACCTACAGCTGTGATTTCAGATTGTTTTTCATCTTTGTGGGGAGCCCACATAGAGACTTGCTGATCCTCCCTGGCTAAGCAGCATTTTAGAGAGAATCATCCCATCAGGGAAAGACTATGAGATGTTCAGGCCATGTGCCTGGGAGGAAAAGAAGCCACTGGCTCCAGATCACAAAGCAAGGTTAGAACTAGGGCACTGCCCTGTCCTGAGTCCTTCATGGGAGCACAGAGGTGCCAGGTCTAGCTGCCTGGTGGCAGAGGCAGGGGATATGTTGGCCTAGCCAAGCTCAGAAGGTGCCATCAGAATAGTTGTATCCAGGGCAGGATGTATGACAAAGCTCAAAAGTGCTCAGAAGGGGCTGGCAAGATGGCTCAGTGGTCTCAAGCGCCTGCTTAGGCAAGCTTAGGCAACCCACAGGGACTGTGGTTCCATCCCCAGCACCACATGCTGCAGAGCAGGCTGAGCTGGCCATTTTTTTATTTTTTATTTTTTTATTTTTTATTTATTTATTT
>PVJA010013849.1:16297-48791 GCA_004027025.1 Myocastor coypus | reverse complement strand
TTTTTTTTTTTTTTTTTTTTTTTTTTTTTTTTTTTTTTTTTTTTTTTTTTTTTTTTTTTTTTTTTTTTTTTTTTTTTTTTTTTTTTTTTTTTTTTTTTTTTTTTTTTTTTTTTTTTTTTTTTTTTTTTTTTTTTTTTTTTTTTGTGTGTGTGTCTTTTTGAGACAGGGTCTTGCTATGCAGTTGAGGCTGGACTTGAGCTCACTTTTGTAGCCCAGGCTGGTCTCGAACTCGCACCAATCCTCCTGCCTCACCTCCCAAGTGCTGGGATTACACCTTTACATTTTCAATTCCACATCAGGTGGGAAGAAGAAGGACCCATCACCCTTTGCGAACTTGGCTTTCCTGTACTAGTATGAGGTATAGCCAACAACCAAGGTGACTGCTTAAAGGAAATGTAGGACAGTAAGAGGCCAATGTGTCATTAATCCCTCTCAAGATACTCCCCATCTCTTTAAAGCATCTACAGCAATTTCTGCTAAACAGAAACACGGTGGACTGCACCGTGTCATCATCTGCTCCATTCTCCGGGTCGGGCACAATGCAACTTCGGAGTCTTTGCCCAAAGTAAAAATGACCACAGAAAGTAAACGTTTTGAATCAACTCGGGGAAACAGGGAGTTACAACAGAGCAACCAAAGACGTTCACAGACGAGAATGTCCGGAAGTGCTCCCGAAAATGGCAAGAGCAATAGCATTGGAAGTGAGGGACGTCCTTTTGAAGGGGACCAACGGCAGTGTGTGTTTCACTGTAATGACATTTTAAATTTAAACATTCGCCACAGCTTCTGACCATACATTGTTATAGTTACTCTTCTCACGGTTGAAGCCACACAAGCTAAAGAAGGAAAGGCAGTTTTTTGTTTTTGTTTTTGGCTCATAGTTTGTAGAGATTTCATTTCATAGTTGGCTGGCACCCAGCAGGGTGCCATGGCAGAGGAGCGTCACAGAGGAGTAACAGCTCATGGTGCAGCGGGCAGACGGTAGCAGATGCAGCAAGCAGCCTTTTTTCTTCCCCCTTTCTGTTCCATCCAGGCTCTGAGTCTATTGACTGGTGCCACTGGCATCCAGGGTGGGGCTTCCCTCTTCCGTAAATGCATTCAGCCATGCCCAGAGCTATGCCGGTCCAGCTAGGGGACTCATCTAGGTACCACACACCCTTAATCCACAGCCACATACCCTAGATCGGGTACCTCTAAAAGGCCTTACCCAGTGGCCATGTTCAATCTCTGACATGCTGTACCATGTTGGCCCCGCCCACGGGGCATGCTGACATGGCAGCTGAGACTGGACTTGGTGGTGCGGGCCTGTAACCCCAGCACTTGGGAGGCTGAGAACAGGAGGATCACTATGAGTCTGATCTATGTACTGAGACCCTGTAGACCCTGTCCTAAATACAGAAAAAATAAAAAATAAAAATTGAAAAAAGCCCCACCTACGAATGAGCCATCAGTATCTTTCTCTTTGCTTTGTAGTTGCCGCGAGTTGAACAGTTTTCTCCCTCATACACTCTCACCGTGTCGTGCTGGCTTGACACGGAGCCCAAAGCAACTCTTGATTACGGACTGAAAACTGCCAAACTGAGCCAAGATGAATCTGCCCTTTAAAAAATTGCTTTATATCAGCTATTTATTACAGGAATGGAAAGCTGACACACGCTTTATTTATATCATTTTTTGGCTCCTGCACTTCAATCACTTATTCTCTCATTGAATGAGTCAACCTACACTTGAAGAGGAAAACCATGTCTATGAACAGACGAACTGGCAAATAAAAATGTGGTGCAGGTACCCAATGGAGTACTATGCTGCCATATAAAAGAATAAACTTCAGTCATTTGTAGGGAAAAAATGGATGCCCCTTGAGACTATCACGTTGAGTGAAAGAAAACAGACACACAAGCTTAAGTGTTACCTGGGTTCTCTTATGTGAGATGCTAAAAAAATATGAAGAGTGTGTTGGTTGGTATATCGTGTCAACTTGAGATGTAGGAAGAATAGTGGGTCAGCTTGGTGATTCTACACCCTGGGGTGTGGGGGTCCTGCCCCAAGGCACGGCAAGTCGCCCTAGAGTGACTCAGCACTAGTTCGGTTAATGTTATTTGGAGTTCTGTATGCCTCAGTTTTCTGTATGCCTCCGTTATCTGCATGCAAGATTGTTTTGTCAGATTCAGGAAGCTTTCTGCTATTACTTCTCCCCATGTTCTTTTTATATCATTTGTACTGGTTCCTTCTTTCTCACTGATGCCTATTAATCTCACATTGTTCATCTTTGCATCATCTTGCAGATGTTGAATTATTTTTTACTGCATCCTAGTTGTTTTTTAAGAGATCCTTTCTCATCTTTTCACTAGCTGCGATTGTATCTTCGAGATCTGAAACTCTATCTCCACTTTCGTTCATACAGTGTTGCCAGCTTGTGACTGAGATTTTTATTTTCCTATATATCTCTTTGAAATTGTTTCATGTGATCTATTTCTTTCCTATATTGCTCATTCAAGGATTCCATCATTTTTCTCTTCTCCTCTGATTTTTATCAATATCTTCCTTAGAAGCATTTATTAACTCTTTTATTATAGTTATTCTTTTTTTTTTACTTCATAAATTATTTCTAATCTGATTTCCTCTCTACCTTTCCGTAGTTGTTCAGATGCTATTAATTCAGAGATATCTTTTTTTACTTCAGAGGTCATTTCTGATCTAATTTCCTCTATATTTTTCTGCAGTTGTTGTTTTACTTCAGACACTATTAATTTATGCGTTTCTTTTTTTACTTCAGAGCTAATTTCTGATCTGATTTCCTCTATACATGTCTGCATTTGTTTCTTTACTTCAGATGCTATTAATTCCAAGGTTCCAGCTGTGTAAGTTCCAGTTTCTTATATGTTAGTGTCTCCTCCATTTCTTCTGGGTGGGCTTGGGGCCTGAGATGGCATCTTTTTTTTTTTTGTCTTTTTGAGACAGGGTGTCACTATGCAGTTGAGGCTGGCCTTGAGCCCGCTTTTGTAGCCCAGGCTGGTCTCGAACTTGCACTGATCCTCCTGCCTCAGCCTCCCGAGTGCTGGGATCACAGGCGTGCGCCACCGTGCCCGGCTCTGAGATCGCATCTTGCTCTTTCTGTTTCTCATTTTGCATAGCACTGTGCTATGACCTTTGGTATAGAGCTTTGGTGCAGTTAGGTTGTTAGCACTCACTGAAATTCAGGTCTGGATCAACCAAGCTGGAACCTGCCCAGATGTGCTGGCTGGCTCTGGCTGCTGTGCTCTGCTTCTTCCTGCTGCCGCTCATGGAAGTGAACCTGCTGTGCTTCTCTGGCAAGGTGTTCAGCTCCTGGATTGGTAGGGAGGGTCTGAATTCAGCCTCTCTGCAGGGAATTTTGCTGCAAGGTTCTCCAGTAGATGCTGGGTCTAGGGTCTGCAAAAGTCCCTATTGACACATGTGCCAGTCATTGGGCTTCAGGCAGGGAAGTATCAGGTGGGTGAGGGCAGGCAAAAGGTCCCTATCTACACATACATGTTAGTCGGTGGGCTCCAGGCAGGAAAGTCATGACTTAGCACTAAAAGCGTGTATATACAGGAGTGGAGGATGGCTTCTGCTCGCCCCACTTCCTTGGAGGACTTTCGAGTTTTGCAGCACTGCTTCCATGGAGGAGTTTGATCATCACAGCCATGCCACGGATCTTTGCAGCAGCCATCGCCGCTTCCTCAGGAGCTCAGGTCTTCACCGTCCTTGTGGAAGGAAGAGAGAGAGGCTGGACAGATGCCTCAGCTACTGCTCCTCCTCTGCTTTTCATTGTTTTCTGCCACTGTGAACTGCTGCCCTCCGCTTTGGAGCCTGCAGAGTCCAGACTGAAATCTCCACTAACTATGAGCTCAATAAACCTTTCCTTCCTTCAGTGTGGGGCACTGGGTGCTTTATCCCAGCAATGAGTTAGAAGTAACTGAGACAAAGAGCAAAATAAAGGATAGGTAATAGCAAATGGGGAGATAGATCTTTTGCAAAGGGGAAGGAGACCAAGAGAGGGAGGAAGAGGAGGAACAAAGAGTGGAGATGTGTGCTAGGCATGCCTCCGTGCTCCACAGGGGCACAGTCATTATGTACCTCAAAGTTGTGCTAATAAAAAAGAAAGACTTTGAGCTCAAGGGTTGAGTGGATATAATTGTGCCCCAGAAGAACTGGAAGCACCTACAAAAGCTTTCTGTAATACTGAGGAAACAGAACAGCCACTTCTGAATTGGGCTATGAAGGGACCATCTCTGTCCCATCTGAAATGGTAATCCCAGAACAAAACCACCCGTGAACTCGAGGCGCATCCAGGCCCAGCATCTGCGGCCTACAGGTTGTGTTTGTTGCTCTGAAAGGGAGACAATGAAAGGCCAGATTAGTCATTCTAGGGAACCATGGGAAAGGTGGTGTCAGATGGCAGGGCAAACCACTGTGGTAACCTCCAGAAGTAATTACAGACATCTGGATTGATGAAAAGAACTCAAGGATGGCAGGCAGTCCGCATTCGGGACTGGGTTTTCCCAAAGGAGGATAAATGGAAAAAACATGTTTGCTTCAACTGCTGACTCATGGTATAAAGTTTTAATTCAGAGACTTTAACTGAAAATGCAGCAGGAATGCAAAAGATTTACATAGAAAAATAGTTTAGTATATTGGCAAGACATTAATTACAAAGCCAGATGGTTATGGAAGAAAAATCAACCAAGAGACCTTTGTTTTTCATTTGATTTCTTAGCATGAAATATTTTTACTTTACAAAATTCATTATCTTCTAAATTATAATGCCATATTTTTACTTTACAAAGTTCACTATCTTTTAAATTATAAGCAACACCACCTTTCTGTTAGTTAACGGGTGATTGCCTGGTGCTTTTATATACATAAAGGAAAAAAAACCTACGGAAATCCTCATGTCTGAAACCCATACATGAAAGCATCCTTATGATAGAAGGATTCCAACTGAGACACTAGTTCTGTCTCCCCAGAGGCTGACCTAATGAGACCGTATTTCTCAGCTCCTATTGACCGTGACTGCTGTCTCAGCCAGTGGTCATTTGCTTGCAACAGGAGGTTGAAACAGAACAGCCTGAAATTAGCTCAGTGGAGAGAGTTTATGGTGAGGATACCAGAGGCATTTGCTTTTAGGTAAACCCCCACACAGAAGGTACTATTGGGTTAGAAAGTTCGTGTGATCATCCATCCTTCTTTCTCCCTGGGAAGGCACGAAGTACCTACTTTCTTCTCTGTCTGCACAGTTCTGATGTGATGAGCTCCGTCGCTTCCCTGGGCAGTCTGTTGTATTTTTCTGAAATTAGTAGGCTAACCAACATGCTTGTTATGGGTGCCCACTGGAGCTTAAATCTGTCATCTTCTCGATGTATCCTTTGTGCCATCTGTTTTTATTCCTCTTTCTGTCCTTTCTTGCCTTCTGTCTTTCCTTATGTTAATCTAGAATTAAAAAAAAAAAAACACACACACACACACTGCATTACCCACTCCCTGTTTGCTTTTTGTTTGTACATTCTTTCACTATTCTTTTTGTGGTTCCTACAGAGATTACTAACATGCATCTTTGACTTACTATAGCTCATTATAAATTAGTATCATAGTACTTCTCAAACCAGGAAAAAGCCTTAAAACTCATTATTATGATCTGAATATGCATGTCCCCCTCTCACAAATTCATGGTGAAACCCTCACCTCTAAGGTGACGGCATTAGGAGAACAAGCTCTTGGGTGATTAGGTCATAAAGACAGAGCGCTCATGAGTGGAATTCATGTCCTTATAAAGGAGACCTAAACATATGGAACTTTCTCCAAAATAGACCACAAACTAGCCACCAAAGCATGTTTAAGTAAATTCACAATAATTGAAAATTTACTATGCATATTATCAGAGCACAGTGCAATGGAACTAGAAATTAATGGTAAAAGAAACCACAGAAATTACGTAAATGCATGTAAATTAAAACACACACACTCTTAAATAATCAATGAGTCACAGAAGAAACTAAGAAATAAGGTAGCTCCTAGAATTAAATGGTAATGACATACCAGAACTTGGAGACACAATGAAAGCAATCCTCTAGGGATGTTTATGGCTCTGAATGCTCACATCAGAAAGACAAAGAGAAGCCCAAATAAATAACTGAATGAGGCACCTCAGAGTTCTAAAGAAACAAGAATAATCTCAATCCAGAGCTAACACAAGGAAAGAAATTATAAAGATCAGAGCAGAAATTAATGAAATGACTGAAAAAGCAATACAAAGAATTGAAGTCTTGGTTTTTTTTTTTTTTTTTTTTTTCTTGTTTCAGAATTTTTGTTTGTTTGTTTATTTATTTTTATAGCCGGCTCAGCCTGCACTGAGGGCAGGGCTGGCACAGCATGTGGTGCCGGGGATCGAACCACAGTCCCTGCAGCCGCCTGCAGGTGCTTTAGACCACTGACCCATCCTGCCGGGCCCCACACTTGGTTCTTTGGAAAAAAAAAATGAAAGAAGCAAACCCTTAGCCAAACAGATGAGAAAAAGATATAAAAGGGTATGCATAGGAATGGAAGAAGTCAAAATATAATTATATGAAAATAATGTTGTCTTCACTTACAAGACCCAAAAAACTCCACTAAAGGATTCTTAGTTAATAACCAAATTCAACAATGTATCAGGATCCAAAATCAACACACAGAAATCGATTGCACTGCTGTAGGCTAAGTTGAACTCAATAAGAAAGAAATTAGGGGTAGGGAGGTAGCTCAGTAGAACCAGGCAAGCTCAGGGTCCTGAATTCAATCCCTAGTAGAAACAAAAGTAAAGTAACTGAGACAATCCCCACGAAATCAAATAATAACACTGTCTGAGGAAGCTGGAGTGGAGGAAGGAATGTTTCTACTTTGTTGGTGCAAATGTAAACTTGTACAACCATTATGAAAATCAGTATGATAATTTCTCAAAAACTGAAAATCCATTTGACCCAGCTATTCTCTTTCTAGGTATCTTTCTAAAAGGAAAGCAGGGGGATATTTTTCAAATAGTAAGGGCAACAAGAGTTGAAGGGAAGGGAGGAAGGGAAAGCAAATGGGATTAAAATGAAAGAACTGAAGGGGGAAAAGGACATAGAGCTTTTCAGCAGAATAAGTGCCTGCTTAGGTAAGTGCAGAGACCACGGTTCGATCCCTGGCACCACATTTCGAGCCAGCCCTGGCCCCGGGTGCTCTGAGATCAGGTGTAGTGGTGTACACCTGTGATCCCAGCACTGAGGAGGCTAAAAACAGGAGAACCACTATGAGTCTGAGCTGCGTAGTGAGACCCTGTACCAAATACATTAAAAAAACACAACGAACTGCTAGCTTTCCAATGGCTCTTCTTTTCCTATTTTAAAGAGAAATAATAAAACAGTTTCAAACATACTAGTAGTAAAGTTACAATAATTAGTGTCTCTCTCTCTTTTTTTTTTAACCAGGGATTGATCTCAGGACCTTGTGCTTGTCATGCAGGTGTCTATGTCACTGAGCTATATGTCCATCCCGTAGAATTACAATAATTAATACATGGAATATTGTTGTCTTTACAGTAATTATTCAGAGTATAAGATATAGGAAGATATGGGCATGATACTTTGTCCAAGCAATATTAGCATAAGCCTTTCTCTCCAATAAAGTAAGAGAAACTAGCTGTCTAACTATGCTAACTATCTCGTGTTTTTGTTTTTCCCTTCCCTTTTCCCCATCACAGTTCATCTTTTCTTTTGAACAGTTTCTTCCAGATTTACAATATCTACTGTACATTTTGGATCTTATTTACTCATTCAGTTGCTCACACTAGAGAGACAATGTGATGTTTACACATCTGGGTCTGATTTATTTCACTTATGAATACGGTCTCCAGTTGCATCCATTGACCTGTAAGAGTCTTTACTTTATCCTTCTTTATAGTTGAGTAGGCTTAGGGCTCCATTCGTAACTCCAATGACCCCTGTAGAAGTCCCATCTCCAGATACAGCTGCACAAGGAGTTAAGGCTTCAACCTACAAATCTTGGAGAAGACAGCAACAGGCAGTCCACACCCAATGGGTATTATGAAAAAGAAGGGCTATTTTTGTACTGAGGTAGAAGGGTCAGTAGGAAATGCATTGCTATAGTAAAGGTTCAGGAAAGAGAGGACATAAGATGTTAGAATGTGAGACATGAAAAGCTTTGGCTTGCAGAGGCAAAGAAGTGGATCAGCCTGGTTGAAATGAATTCACATGGAGTTTGTCTCGGGTACTCTTCTCTCGTTGCTGGGACAACTACCCAACACCCAAAATAAAGGAAGGAAAGGTATATGTAGCTCACAGTTACTGGAGGTGTCAGTCCATACTCAGCTGGCTCCAAGGCAGAGAGGCACATGGCACACGGCAGAGAGCATGCGTTTGTCTCTCTGTCTCTCCTAGTATTACATCAGGCTCTCTGCCTCAGCCTATGGGCCCTAGGCCACACCCATATTCCCAGAAGGACTCAGACCCAGAGTCCTATCAGTGCTAAGACACATAATCAGTACTAAAACACATAATCATGAGTCAAGTCTCAAACTCTAGAAGTCCCTGCCCTATGAATGCATGAGGCTTTGGGGGGACAACTAGACATAAACCACAACATAGGTATTCCAGGAGGAAGACCCTGCTCAGCATCCAGAGGCCCTTCTGTGAGAATAAGATGATGACATCATAAGTGAAGCCAGAGGAAGAGGGAGCTGAGACAGGGAGACACGTTGCATTTCTAGGAGTCCGTGGAGCCCTAATGGTCAAGGTTAAAGGTACCAGATCAGGTGATTGCACCGCTCGGCCTCCTGTGGACATGTTCACCACAGCCTGCCAGAGAAACAGCCCGGTGCAGAACAGCCCAAGAGCTGGGGGAAGCGGGGTTGCCACACCCAAACCTGCTGTCATGAGAACTCATTCATTCCTTGAGACCAGCATTAACCTGATCTGAAGGTGTGGCCCTAACCCAGTTTCCTTCTGCGGTGCTCCAGCTCTTGACCACCTCACCACCTCCACATTGCCACGCTGGAAACCGGCACAGGAACCTGTAGCCTGATGGGCATTTCAAACAGCAGACTGTGATGGATGGGGCCCAGAGGCAGCTGCGGTAGGGCAGCTTCACCTGTGGGTTCTCTATTTGTTGTTCTCTTCCTATCTTGGAATGCTATTGGTTGACGTCTGAATGAACCCTAAGATGGGAGAAGGATGGAAGTTGATGGAGATCGTGGTCACGTTCGTGACTGAGCACGTGGTCCTCCTTTACTTTAATGAGACCATGGTCACATTTGTGCCTGAGCACATGGTTCTCCTTTGCTGACATGATTGTGCATGCGATCACACTGACTATCCTGAATAAAGCTGACTTGTTTTGGAGGTTCTTTGCTCACTGAGGACAGAATCTCAGTGAGTCCTCTGAGTCATCTTCATCAGGTCTTCTCGGTCCTTTCAACACTGGCACATAATTTTACAACAAGTGGTACGCAGCACAGGGCATGAAGGATGATGGGGATGGGGAGTAAGTCAGGGAAGGCCTGACCGAGTGGGAAAGGTACACCCAGAGTAGGCGAGACCACTGGAAAAAGCTCAGAGCAATGGGAAATTCCACTTCGATAGAAAAAGAGTATGTCCATCTTATAGAGACATTGCTCAGAGGAGCGGGGGTAAAGGTGAAACCAAAAAGTTTTAAAGAAGTATTTTCCTTATAAAAAGACATTGTTTATGGTTTTAACCTAAAGGAAAAGCTACTCTAGACTTAAATGTCTGGAAGCAGGTCCTCTGCAAAGAGTGCACCAGCAAGGAAAACCTAAACGTGTGGTCTTTGTGTAGCCTTATCTCCTTGGCTTTGGAGCCCCTGCAGTCTGACTCTGAGGAATCGAGTCTGCAGCTGATTTCTCAGACTCAGGAAAACAGTCTTGTGAGGGGTTTGTTTGATGAGGATATTGTGGAGCATGAAGGCAGCACCACATCTAATGATTCGTCCTTGCGGGTTGAAGAGTCCAAAGTGGAAAATTTGAAAGTAAGGTGGGCCTTTTCAGCCCCTCAGCTTCTGCACTCTGATTCTGAGGACTTTTTGAAAGCTCGGGAAAATGAGTTGGAGAAAGGCATGTAGTGCCCAAAAGTTTTTAAGCATAACAATTGATACAAAATCTACAATTCATGATGAAAAAAACTCATTGGATACTTTATAGGATATTAAGAAATTAATTTCCTATAATTGGAACTGGGAGAAAAACAGGGAGAGAAAACAAAAGAGATAAAACTTAGATGCCTTACTGCAGTCTCAAATCCAAAGGTCTGATTCTGTTGACTCCAAGAAGAGTTCAGCCACAATGAAGTTCACCTGCTATGATTGTCGGAAACTGAGCCAGAATAAGGGATTGTCTTAAGAGGCCCACAAATCATGCCCTGACTGCCAAGGCAGCCACTAGAAGTGAGACTGCACTCTGCGGCAAAGGCCCCAGAGCTCGGACTCAGTTTCCCAGATGGTCCATTAGGACCAAAAGGGCTCTGGGCCTGCCTGCTCCCTCTGGCCAGACAGTCTCTGTCATCTACATGGAGAAGTTCTGAGAAATTATGACCCAAGGAAAAACCCAGCCTTTTGCTGGACATTGGCACAGGTCTCTTTGCTTTTCTCTAACCCTGACTTTCCTTCCAGTTATCACCTTGCAAAATTAAAATAAGACATACAAATAAGATTGGCTTACTAATGTCACCATTTTCTCATAAACAGAAAAAATAGAGTATTTTGGTTTTCATGAATTCTCAAAATTAAAAAAAATTTAAAAATAATTATAACTAAAGATGGGAGAACTTATAACAAACTGTCAGACCCTATAAATAAAAGGGTCTAAGCTGTTCTATCTACCCATGATAAAATTGCCTGGTATCTATTGAGGCCATTTAGGTAGAACCTCTGGAGAGTATCTCTGACTGCCGTTTCCCAACTACCACCCCTTTCAGCCTGAAGAAGCCAGAGCGGTCATCACCCACAATTCTCTCATGGCAGTTCAGGTTACATCTTCAGAAGGGGAATGTTGCAAACAGCCAAGTAAGATAGAAAAATTATAGGCAGTCAGACAGGGTTAAGCCCTCAAGAAAGATAACGCAATAGGCAAGATATCTAACAATTATGAAAAGGATAGATGCTCTGCTATGGGCCAGATCTAAACACCAAAGGCAAAACAAATGCTAGTAAATAATAACAGTGAAATATATTAAAGAGGTAGGTGCTAATAGAATGTTTCTGCTGTTAAATCTGCCATCCCGCCAGAATACCAATGTTGTTTATCTTAATGATTGGGATATATTGAAAAATCTGTAGAGGAGAGACAGCCCAGGAGTCAGTTAATACTTCCATTAAAGCGTCAGATTGGAGCTTTATGGCTCTGCCCAGAGCTTATAAGAAGCTCTTCTGGCCCTACTGTTGCATGACACCGTTGTTCTTTATATATACATGTCTAAAAATCTTCTATTAGCTTTGAATTTTCTAGGAATAACATCTATAGCTGGATGAGGATCAGCACTTGACTTCTAATACAGCTGCATCGTTAATGGCAGGACTCCCCTTCCATGAGGCTGTTCCAACAACTGCTGGAGTTGTTGAGGAGGAGAAGAGGGGGAGTGAATTAGCTCACGAGAGCCATGTTCCTGGGAGTAGTGACCATCACTGCTGTGGCCGCTGCAGATGGAGTGGCGTCGAACCAGGGCATGCAGACTGTTTGTCGTGTGCAATAAAAAAAAAAAAAAAAAAAAAAAAAAAAATCGGAACAACTATGGACTTTTTAAGGATACATTGGCTCTAAAGGTGAAAAATTGGGACAGAATATTGTCATACTGAAATGTTAATCTGTGGTATGTTGTCATTGAAATCTTGTTTCATCAACCAGAAGCTGATGATGCTTTTGTGAGATGGTTGTCGGAGTTGTTTGACACTGATCTGTTACAGATATTGAAAACCTTAATGGTATTCTATGGTTTAGTGGAAGCATCGTGATATGTGATCTTTGTACTGATCCGTAGTGAGGACAGGTCCATCCACAAGTTATGAATTCATAATCTGTAGTCCTCTCCCTGATTTTTCCAAAAAATTAAGAACGGGGAGATGCATCCTGATGGGTGTTTCAAAAGGCAGAGTGTGATGGACGCGGCCCAGAGGCGGCTGTGGTAGGGCAACTTCACCTGTGGATTCTCTATTTGTTGCTTTCTCCCTTTCTTGGAGTGCTATTGGTTGATCCCTGAATGAACCCTAAGATGGGAGAAGGACAGAAGTTGATGGAGATCGTGGTCACATTTGTGACTGAGGACGTGGTCCTCCTTTACTTTAATGAGACTGTGGCCACGTTCATGACTAAGCACACGGTTCTCCTTTGCTGAGGTGATTGTGTACAAGATCACGCTGACTATCCTGAGTAAAGCTGACTTGTTCCGGAGGTTCTTTGCTCACTGAGGACAGACTCTCAGTGAGTCCTCTGAGCCACCTTCATCGGGTCTTCTCGGTCCTTTTGACTCCGGCACATAATTTCACAACAGGAACCTTTGGGGAACCACCACCTCTAACCAGGAAAGGCCGGCTGTCCAAGACTTCTTCTGCATCACTGAGTCTCACCAATACTGAATTTGTGTTTGTGTGTCGGGGGGGGGGGCAGCTCAGCCTGCCCTGGGGGTGGAGCTAGTGTGACTTGTGGTACACAGGATCAAACCATGGTCGCTGCACTTGCATAATCTTGCCTAAGCAGGTGCTTTAGACCACTGAGCTATCTCTCCAGTCCTGATATTGAAATCTGATGGTGTTCAAAACAGCACACTGAGCATCAAAATGGTGTAAGTAGAAGGATGCCTTTTGTTGTGGAACGTAATACTTGTGTTGTACATTGCTTTGTGTCTCACCCTTGTTTCCTGAGTTGGTCACCTCTTCCTACATAAAACGAGATTGTGTTACTCTTTGTTCTTACATCCGTAGTGTCCAGCGCAGACCTGGGCACTGTCAGTATGTTTGACATTGTGACCTATGGGCCAAAGGGTGTCTTCTGCCTCCGTCTTCCAAGGATGCTCACTACACACATTTCTGTGAACAGGAAGCCTGACACAAAGGCCAGTCAGTGGCTCTGTTTCTTCGTGTGCAGAAATTCAAGAGGCCCATGGAACACTGTCTCCTGGCAGATGGTGTTTCTTAGCTGCTCTCTAGCACCCGCATTTTCCCAGTTAATGAAAGTATCCTGGGCCAGTGAGATAGCTCAGTGGTCTAAAGCATCCGCTTAGGCAAGCCTAGGCAGGTGCAGGGGACCACGGTTCAATCCCTGGCACCACATGCTGCACCAGCCCCACTCTCAGGGTGGGCTCAGCTGGCCAAAACAAAATATATCCCACTATATCCTTGCCACTGTTCTGGCCCATAGAGTTGATGACCTCTATGTTTATTCCTATGACATTAAACACTTACTGCTTTTCTTTTCCCCACAAATATAAACCGACAACATTTTTACTTTTAATGGATTCTTGCTAAAAGAAAAAAAAAAGGTTGTTTATGCCTGGCTGGAGGCAGCTATTTTTTCATTTCAAGCTTTGCTGTTGCCCAAGTAGTTTCTGAGTGCTTGTATTGAGGGTAACGACTTTGGTTTCCTGCTGCACATTTGATATCAGTTTGTTGCACTGTGTACACAGTGGTCCCAGCAGCCTTGGCCTTGTCCCCAGTCACACACCTATGCACGTTCTGCTCCAGCTGGAAGCTCCCTGCACGTGACCCATTCTTGCACACCTCTGCTTTTGTGCGCCCTGCTAACACACCCAAAGCCTGCCCCAAGGTTGTGTCCTTCACACCACTAGTGTTTTGCTTGCTCTATGGAACACTTCAGTCTGTTCCCCTCGGTGGAATCCTTGCCTTCTGCCTTTGTGATTTTTGTTTCTTATAAGATAGCCCTTCCTCTATTACAAGATAACTGTCTATATTACAGCCTCCTCAGTAATCAGTCTGAACGTAGGAACTATGTGTTTTACTGGAAATGGATCAAGGAAGGGCTCTAAGGCTAGCCCTGGATAATGGGTAGGGCTCAAGAGAACCGGAAAGGACAGTGGGAAAGACAAAATTTCATGACCACCCACATCCTGGAGTCCTTCCCAGGATTCAGGCTGGAGAGAGCATCCCATGGACTGGACCCATGTTCCCTGCATGCCCTCAGGCTGCACATACCACGGCTAGGCAAGGGTGAGGTTGACCTGCTCCCCTTAGCCATGGGGCTCAAGAACCAAGGGTACTTACCTACCTACCATCTACCTGGGGAAGAGCCATTTCCTGAATGGGAGCTGGGATGTCATCCAGGTAATGAAAGAGGCCTCTAACCCGTACTGTTTGTATGAGTGAGGCTTTGCAGAGAAAGCGACTGTAGGACTGAAGAATCCATTTAACATTGGGTGGCTTGACAACCAGCACAATCGCGTGTGACGTCTAGCACCTTTCTTTATTTTCCTTGATGAACTCAGAGCTCTTGCATAAATTTAATAATGTGTTATGTACCCCTTGGGTATCTGATTTATGAACTTGAGCTGAGTGATTGGACTCAATACAAAAAAAAAAAAAAAAAAACTTGCAAACTCTGCCTCTAGTTTTCTAGCCATCAAGGAACTAAGCTCTTCTGGTCCCTCGAGAAGCTAAAAATCCTAAAACAAAGCGCCCTCTGCTTTGGTTTCTACTTTTCAGCATTTCTCTTCCGTTTTTGCATACTTCTGCTGCTTTAAAATTAAATCTAAGAAACTCATTCCATATTTTTCATCATCTGCTTTTGCAAGTGAATGTTACGGATTTAGAGTCTAGGATCCTTTGATGTTAGGACAGCAAACTATGCCGGCTTCAGTTATTTTGTTTCACTTTTCCTTTTTTTCTTACATTTATGAGGCCTTGATAATTTGATTTATTAAAGCACCATGGTCAAGGGAACTGATGCCATTCACGTTATTGGGAAGCGGCAGGAAGGGCCGGCGCTGCTCCCCGCTGGATCCTTCTGTCCACTGTATACACAACCCCCAGGGTCTTCAGGGGAGTTGAGCAAGAAGCAACATCTTGACCCACACCCCCAAGAATTTTCCTTCCTAAGACATTTTAGGGGTTTTGATTTGGAGCCCATCACCCTAACGTGGTTTTGTGTTTGCTGAGCTATACAGAATGATCAGCTAGGTTCTTTTGTTTTGTTTATTTTTATCAAAAAACAAATGTTCAGCTGGAGGTTCAATCCCCGGCCTGCCATGCTGGCCTTGCCCCTGGAGTTCACTGAGACAGCAATTGAGACTGGGCGTGGTAGTGCACACCCATAATCCCAGGGCTTGGGAGGCTGAAAATAGAATCACTACTAGTCCAACCTATCTAGTGAGACCCTATAGATCCTGTACTAAAAATGCATTTTAAAAAAATGCTTCTTCTTCACCTATAGTGACTGTAGATCAAATATATTAAACATTGAATTTCTTATTGTATCCCTTCAAATGCATTGACAGAGTAGTTCAGAACTTCCCAGCACTAGATGATAGATAGATAGATAGATAGATAGATAGATAGATAGATAGATAGATAGATAAAAGGAAAAAAGCTTTCATTGAAAATGTAGAGGGAAGACAGGAAAGGAAGTACTAAAGTGTTTTCATTGCAGAGAGAACCGTCTCTATAGAAACGTTCTCCAACACCCTGGGGCCTGTTGATGAGTCTGAGGGGTGGAAGGGCGTGGATGACCACTGCTGCGTGGTGGAGCTGTTGTTTGATTTTCAGGAGTGGGATGTTGGGGGTGGGGGGAGAAGGAGGAAGTGCGAAAAGGGCAGAGGAGAGGAGGGTAAGGTAAGTTTATCCAGAATGACAAAAACGGCCTAAGAAGACAACCGACAAAGCCCAACACCATAGAGAGACCTCAGGGCGGAGGGACTGCAAACTCTTCACCCCTTACTGCTCCTGTACAGCATCGTTGGGTTGCAAGACACTGCAACCCGCATGGGCCGCCGCGCACATAGACAGGAGAGTGTGTGGCAGAAGGCGTCACGAAGACGGCACAAGGACCGTTTTGGGCATCAGGACAACAGAAAACAACAGTGTCACAGGGCACCCGAGCTGCCAAATTGGAGACCCACAGGTTCTGCCTCTTGCCATTTGTCAGGGACACAGATTCTCTTTCTTCCCAAAGTAGCCTATTCGTTATAGGGTGATGTCACTTACCATAAGGCAGTGAGACATGGCAAGAAATATGAAGAGGCACTGTCTAAAGATGAGGCCAGTTAATCCAGGGGATGAATTTTTTTTTTTTTTTTTTTTTTTGTATTTAGTACAGCGGCTACAGGGTCTCACTATGCAGATCAGACTCATAGTGATCCTCCTGTTTTCAGCCTCCCAGGTTCTGGGATTACAGGTGAGCACCGCCTCGCCCAGTCTCACTCATGATCTCAATTGGGCCCACAGGGCTTGTGGTGCCAGGGATCAAACCCCGGTGGGTCACTGCACCTGCCTAGCAGGCGCCTTAGCTTGCTGAGCTATCTGGCCAGCCCTATGGGATGACTTTGGATTGAAGAAGTGTCAAGAAAGAGAATGTATTTCATCTCAGGACTTGGAATGTTCTTCTTATCCAGACGCAGGTTGACTAACATAAAAAATGACAATGGTTCCCTAATGAACCTATCCACAGTACCTAATCATGATCACTGCTAATACTAGTAGTAATGAGAATCCCCTACTTATGAGATAATGTGGATGAATTATTGTCACTGTGAACTTTTATTGACTCTTACTGTGTATCAGGAAATGTGCTAAGTGCCTAACTTTTTATTTTTAACCTCACAAAACTCTATGGAGATAGGTATTATTATCCCATTCTTTCAGGTGTGGATGAAGGCACAGTGACACTGAGTGACTGCACTGAGCCACACAGGTCAGGGGCAGAGCTGTGTCTGCCGCTGAGCTGTGGCAGAGCCTGCTCTGAGCCACGTGAGTCACCTCTGATACACTCCTTCTGGTTAACTTTTCTAATTGGTCTTGAGTGAGATTTACACCATTACTATAAAAGTCCTATTGGTTTCTTGAAGAATCTTTTTATAGATAAAGTATGTAAGACTTGATTATCATTACAAAAAAAGAATGAAAACATTATCTACCTTTGTTTCTATTTTTTTTTTCCTTCTTTTTCTTTTTTTCTTTTTTTTTTTTTTGTATTTTAGAGAAGGGGCTACAGGGTGGTCAGGGTCTCACTGCTAGATTGGACTCTCAGTAATCCGCCTGTTTACAGTCTCCCAAGAGCTGGGATTACAGGCTTGCACCACCACGCTCAGCCTCAATTGCCATCTCAGCGTGCCCCAGGGGGGCAGGGCTGGCATGGCAGGCCAAGGTATTGAACCCCTGGCCCCTGCACCTGGTTGCAGGTGCTTTAATCCGCTGAGCTATTTGGCCAGCCTTTATCTACCTTGTTCACAGAAAAACAGTAACACAGTCAACAGAAGTTCAGGGGAAAAACTGACCAGAAAACAAAAATATTTATTTTTTTTCCTCCTATTTCTCACTGGAAGGTATACTATTTAACATCCTCATATCAAAAAGCTATATTCTTAAGTTTTAAAAATATATAACAAAGAAAAAAAGTGCTAATTCAAGTTGGAAGGGAGTTTAGTATGAATCAAAAACATTTTTTCTCTGGTACCAGAAATCAAACTCAGGCCCTCTCGCTTGTCAGGCGGGCACTGTGCTGTTGTTGAGCTATGTCCCTGGCCCCCATTTTTAAAATTATTTTTCACAGCAGCAATCAGTAATCTCTTTAACTGGATAGACCATGAAACAGTAAAAGCACAGGATCCAAGGTACAGAGCTGACTGTCAGGAAATGATAGTTATAAACAAGTAAAAACTCCTTACTTATGAAAAGTAGGCTTGGGTTCGGTATTGTTTGTTTTTCACTTTTTAGTTTCTGTCTTTCCATTTTAATGATTATTTCCATGTGTACTTGTTACTTTATAATAAGAACCCTGCCTGTTCCTTCACTTGGGTAAGTCAGCGTTGAGGTTTGTGTTCCATTCTCCGTGTGTGCGTGTGAGTGTGTGAGCGTGTATGCGTGTGTGTGTGTGTGTGTGTGTGTGTGTGTGTGTGTGTGTGTTGGGGGAGGGTGACATGGACACTTATTTAGTATTTTTGGTCTGTTTTCAGACTTTTCTGGTGTTTCGTCTGCTTTATCTACTTGAATCACCACAACAGCCCAGGGAAGTTAGAGCTCTACTCTCTAAAAAATACTCATAGCTTGTTTTTTGAGCAGTCGTAGGTTTACAGGAAAAGAGAGTTGGAAGAATAAAGAGTTGACATGACTCTTACTCTCACGTGCCCCTGTCCGGATTCTCCTGTAATTAACTTCTTGCACTACTGCTCCCCTTGTGAGGATGGGTGAGCCAGTACTGATAATGCTGTGTACCGAAGTCACGGGTGAGATCAGAACTCCCCCCTGGAGCTGTGCCTATGGAGACTGAGGCATGGGAGACAGTGATTTCGTGAGCCTCTGTCTCAAAATAAAATGATAAAAATTATTTCTTTAAATGGGGATGTAGCTGAGAGTGCAGCTCCATGCCTGGGCCCTCAGCTCAATCCCCTGTTGGTGGTCTACATTCTATGAATTTTGACGGATGCATAAAATCACCAGCCCACCACCACAGGGACAAGCAGAGCGCTTTTGGCTGTCCTAAGACCGGCTTCGCCGATCTCCACCTACGCAGCCCTCCCTCAGCTGACTCTCCTAAATCCCGTGGTTCCCATGTCCGCCCTGCTGGCTGTTCCCACTCGCCCGCCAGTGAAACGGGGCCCCTGCACCTGTTGCTCCTGCCCCTGAGTCCACTGCCTATGACAACAGCATCAGGGGTGCTCTTCACATCCGCCACTACCGCCACTTGTCAGGGGAAAACCCAGACAGGATGCGAGCCACATTCCCAGCTGTCCCTGTCTTCCAAGGAAGGGAAACCCTACACCAGGAGCTAAAGACTGAAACCAGATACCCCAGGGAAGGGGTGAGGATGTCAGGTCCCTGGTGGTCTACAAGACAGGCACCAAGCCAGAAACCCGAAAGTACCGGGAAAGCCAGAACTGACAGGCAGATAATGTTAGGTGCCGACTCAGCCTGTGGGGAACCTAGACTAACAGGACTAAGGATTTGTAAGGATTTGGGAAGCACTCCTATTGCAGAGTGATCAGCAGCAATACAGAGCTCTCCTGCATCCTGGATGAAATCAACCCTGACTCCCAGCCTGGCCTGGGGGCCGTCTCTCCCAGATGCGGCGCAGCCTCAGAATGGGGGATGTTTCTCTGGGTGGTGCTTTTCAAACATTTTCAGCCATGACCTACAGAAAGAATACATTTCACATTGCCATCTAATGAACACTTACAGTGTACACACACACACACACACACACACACACACACACACACGCACGCACGCGCGCACGCATGTGCGTGCGCGCACACTGCTAACATTATTAGCACCATGACAGAGCTTATTAGAAATGCAGAGTGTGGAGCTCATTTTACACTGAATCAGAATCTGCATTTTAATAAGAGATCTTGGTAATTAGGATGGACATTAAAGTTTAAGAAGCATAGGGTCCAGGGAGATAGCTCCGTGGCACAAGTGCCTGCCTGGCAAGTGTAAGGTTGTGAGTTCAAACCCCAGCCCCGCAAAAAAAAAAAAAAAAAAAAAAAAAAAAAAAGTTTACGAAGCATTGCTAGGGCTGGCAGTCCCTGACAAGCACAGGAACTCTGGTTGGATCCCCAGTACCCCATACCATGCTGGCCCTGGAACCCCAGGCACACTGTGCTGGCTCCAAAACCAGATGGGGCAGCACACACCTGTAACCCCAGTACTAGGGAGGCTGAGACAGGAGGATCACTGCCACTACCACCACTTGTTACTCTTGCGTAGAGCAAGACCCTGTACCAAATAAATAAATAAACAAAAGATTTTAAAAAAATATTTTGAGGGCCCGGCAGGATGGCTCAGTGGTCTAAAGAGCCTGTTTAGGAAAGCTTAGGTGGCTGCAGGGACCGCAGTTCGATCCCCGGCACCACATGCTGTGCCAGTCCTGCCCTCAGGGCAGGCTGAGCTGGCCATAAAAATAAATAAATAAACAAACAAAAGCTCTGAAACAAGAAAAATAAAATAAAATAAAAAATTCAAGCCGGGCGTGGTGGCGCACGCCTGTAATCCCAGCACTCGGGAGGCTGAGGCAAGAGGATAGGTGAGAGTTCTAGACCAGCTTGGGCTAGCTACAAAACTGAGCTCAAGGCCAGCCTGAACTGTACAGAGAGACCCTGTCTCAAAAAGACAAAAAAAAAAAAAAAAAGTTCAAAACAAACAAACAAAAAAACAGTCATCTTGCTGAGGAACAAAAAGGAAAAAAAAAAGAAGAAAAAGAAAAAGAAAGAAAAAAAATGTTTTGAAAAGCAGCATTCCTTTAGAGCCCATAAAGTAAAGATGATATATGTGTCAGACAATCTCATTCCATGAGTTTCCTACAGTTGAGGCCAAGTCTCCATACAGTGGCCGCATCCTGTTTTCCCCTGTTCTCCAGACCCTACCACATACTCGTAATGATAGTAACTGCATTATGTAGGCGACCACACGGCGAGTGCAAGTCTAGTAGCTTACACATATTAGCTCTTCAATCATCAATCACACTGACCCTAGCCAGGCAGGTGTCATCATTTTGCACTTTGTGTGTGAGAAAAGCTAGGCACGTCATGGTTAAAACACTTTCCCTGGCTGCCTGGCTAATGGGTGGAAACATAGAAGTGTAAAACTAGGAGAAGGAAAGAGCAGGAAGCCCACCAGGGGTGGAGACTGTCAGCAGATGTCTGCATGGTGCAGGGTGGGTGGGAGACGTCTGTGCATGAATCAGGCAGGGACAGAGGAGAGTCCAGCTTTCCTTCAGGGGGCTGCGGAGGTGACTGGAGCAAGGCTACCCTGCAGAACCACCCAGGGGTTCTGTGCTCAGAAATGATAGGTGTGTCCAGTCGTCAGGGTGATAACCGGGAGTGACCAGGAGACAGCTGCCGTTGGCACGCCCTTCGGTGCTACCTGGATCCCTGAACACAAAGCCCAGGCAGCTCGCTGACTTGGGGTGAAACAACCCGCCAGGTTTGCTCCACGATGCTTGAGCTGGCCGTGTGGGAGCAAACCCACTCTCCTCAGGTAGCTCCTGTCCATTTTCCCATTGGAACATGTTGAGTTCTTCACAACTGAACAGCTACACGGAATTCTATGGGCAGCTAAATGATCAGGCACACAGAAAAATTTGAAAGTCTGTCTCTCAGGCTCTGTCTCTGTGAAGGCACAGAAGGATGTGCTTCAGCAAAAAGAGGGACTAAAATAGGAGAGGAACATCCGTGCAACCTGTACACTAACAATTGCTTTTAAAAATATAGTATTGTACTTGCCTGTTTTTATTTGAGTTTATTAGCCCATGGGGGGGGGCGGGCACGCTGCCTCCACTCCTTGTGGGAAGTTGTCCAGGACATGTCTTAGCTCCCTGTCGCACCCCAACCCCTGCCTTCCCTCCTCTTCCACTCTTCTCCTGATCCCCTTCCTGTTTAGGAACTTGTTTGCAGTTGATGTCCCTAGGGCAGGGTTGGTAGGTGTGCACAGCACCTCCCGAATCCTTTCTCTCTCCCTCCCACCTGCCTACACGGTGGCTCCTTGAGACCGTGACGTCACTTCCCTACACGGCTGCTCCTTGAGACCGTGACGTTAAGCGAAATCCATCAGATGTACGCGCTTGAATATCACGTGATTCTCTTCCGTGGGAAGCCCAGAGTAAAGATAAAGAGCAAAATTAAAGATAGACAGCAGCAAGTGGAGAGAAGGGTTCTTCTCAGAGGGAAAGAGGATTGAGAGGTGCGCACTAACAGGTCTGCCCTGGCGGGAGCAGGAATACATCCAGGGAGCAGGACAGCGGGCCTAGGGGCAAACCCAGGTGGTTGCAGGGGGAAGGAGGAACCCAGTATGGAGGTTTTCGGGGGGTGGGGAGGGGAAATCAGCAGAAATGGGGGCATGGGAGGGACCTGGGAATGCAATGGAAACAGTAGGAAAAGAAAAAAAAAAAAAAAAGACAGTAAGAAAACCCAAAGATGAAAAGAACCTATAACAGTAACTCCATCAACTACACCTCATGACAGGAAGCAGCTGCTATATGTAAGAGAAGAGACACCTTACTGTCTGGGCTATGAGTATTCTACCTGATTTGAGGTTTGGTCAAGATATAGGGTGGATATTTAAGGGTTTTTCTGTTTTTTGTTTGTTTTTTCTTACACTTTCTTTTAATAAGAAATAACAATGTGACAGTTTCAAAACACATTAGTAGTACATTCCTAATGATTGATACAATGCATATTATTGTTTTCATAGTAGTTTTACAGAGCACAGGGTGTAGACATGATAAATAGACATTGTTGGTACAAAAAGTTCTTCTCGTTGAACTGAGAGAAAGTAGTTGTATACATAGTTCAGCATTCCATAGTCGCAGTGGCTTCTTGGCAGAATTGGCAGTTGGAAGCTGTTGATTTAAGCCTTTCACAGTTCAGTATATTAATCTAACTTTACATTTTATGCCTCGTGGTTAAACTTCTCTGCTGGGTGGTTAAGGGCAAGTTAAAGCAAGACCTGTATAACAAAACATGCAACTTTTGTATCTCCCAAGGTCAGTCAAATCCCGCCAGGATTTACTTTGAAACCATGTACAGTGCTTTGTAGAACTGTTGTCAATGTCAGCCATCTGGATGAGTCATAGCCATTGCTTGACCAGTTTGCTCTCTGTGAAAGCCTGAGAGAATGTTTTCTCTCTAGGTGACTCTCCCTAGGCACACTATAGATGGTCAATCCATTTCCTCTGTGGTCCCATAATCTACTTGAAAAGAAAATTTGGGAGACCACTGAATTATAGGATGTTACAGCACAGGTTTGCTTATGTCCTGAGTCCTCACTGACCTTGAAGGGCTAGGGCCAAAATATTGGCAATCCTTGTAGTCTTTCTTTTTGTCTAATTTTTGGTCTATAAATTCTTTTTTTTTTTTTTTTTTTTTTTTTTTTTTAAATTTTTTTTTTTTTTTTTTTTTTTTTTTGCTTTTAAATTGTTTATTCATGCATTGGACTTGTCAGACAGGAAGTGCATCTTGTCCTTCCTCTGCACACGCAGGGCTGTGTGAACACACTTGTGAACACACTTGGTGAACACACTTGGTGTGGTCCCCGGGTCGTACATTGTGTTTGGATAGATGATAGCTAAGGGCCACAGGTGCAAGGTATGCTGTTCCTCAGGCCACCTGCGCAGTTCTGAGGCCAGTCCCTATTGTCAATGTTTATGATGAAGTACTTCTACTACCATTACATCAGTCAGAGCATTTAATTAAGTAAAAAATGTAAAACTATGAACTTAAAGGTGTTGAGAAATGTTAAGAGGCAAACAACTTCAAGCAGGGAGCACAATTAAAAAGCAGACCTCAATCCTTAACTGTAAGTCATAGCCAGTGGTCAATCTATAGACAAGTCTTCCAAGTTTAAAGGTTCAGACCCATATTTTTCTGCATACAGTTTAAAAGAGAAATAACCCATTGAAAAAGAAAGAGAATGTTAGTATCAGAGGCAAGATGTCATATTGACTGATGAGTTTAGAAACTATAAAGAGAGATCAGTTTTTTTTTTTTCAGCTGTGTTATATCTTTCCATTTTTATTTCTTCTTTTGAGTTCTTACACTAGAGAGACTATATGATATTTACACATATAGGTCTGGTTTATTTCACTTATGAGTATATGTTCAAGATACTTCCACTTATATATAACGCCTTCTAGTTTATCATTCTTGAGAGCTGAGTAATATTCTGTAGTATGAAAATACCACATCTTTTGGACCATTCTTCAGATGATGGCATTTTGGTTGTTTCCAAGATTTGGCTATCACAAATTGTGCTGCTATGAAATAAACTTACATTCTTAATCCTTCAGAAGAGAAGCTTCATGATACTATTACTCTATAACATAGGTACTTGAGCTTAACATCACTGTCTTTCTGAGTATCAAACATCTTACACTTAACTTGGAATTGGTATTTTCCATCTCACTGATATTCTAATAAATTCCTATACAATGTGATAAAAGCAGTTACACATTTTATTTTATTTTATTTTATTTTATTTTTTTGTCCTTTTTGAGACAGGGTCTCGTTGTACAGTTCAGGCTTGCCTTGAGCTCACTTTTGTAGCCCAGGCTGGTCTCGAACTCTCAGCAATCCTCCTGCCTCAGCCTCCCGAGTGCTGGGATTACAGGCGTGCGCCACCACGCCCGGCAGTTACACATTTTAATATAGACATTTAGAAATCAAAGTATATATAAAATTGTAGCTGGTCAATTGTATGGCATTTTTCCGCGTCTCTTACTCTCACTTAATACCCTTTTTTTTTCTTGTAAACCAATCTTTTACTTGAGGGTATAGCAGTAATTGAAATTACATTAGAAGCAGCACAAATCCAAAAGATAAGAATGACAGGCATTCCAAGCATAATTTTAGTGTTACTCACTGCTATCCTCAGTGTGAAAAATATTTTGGTGGTTCTTAGGACCCTTACCTGATTAATCCTGTGTATATAAGTGCATGGTTTGGCTCCTGCCGTGTTTCCTATCTTTTCTGTTTACAGTCACTTGGTTGTTCAACGCTTAAGTCCTTGGTTTCCATTTAGCTGTGTTACACCTTTCTATTTTTATTTCTTCTTTTGAGTTCTTACACTAAGGAAACTATATGAGGGCCTGGCGGGATGGCTCAGTGGTCTAAAGCGCCTGCTTGGGAAAGCTTGGGCAGCTCAAGGACCGTGGTTCAATCCCCGGCACCACATGCTGCGCCAGCCCTGCCCTCGGGGAAGGCTGAGTCGGCCATAAAAATGAGTGAATAAACAAACAAAGGTTCTGAAACAAGAAAAAAATAAAAATAAAAATAAATAATTTGAAAAAAATAGATTTCTAAGGAGACTATATGATATTTTTTTTTCTCACATTTTAGAGAAGGGTCTGCAGGTTATTCAGGGTCTCACTACTAGATCAGACTTGTAGTGATGCACTTGTTTGCAGCCTCCCAAGAGCTGGGATTACAAGTGCGCGCCACCAAGCCAAGTCTCAGTGCAACCCAGGGGCAGGGCTGGCAAGGCAGGCCCAGTGATAGAACTAGGGATAGGAAGCAGGAGCTGGAGGAGCTGGAGGAGGAGCTAGGGAAGCGCGGATGGGAGCGCTGGGGGAGCTAGCAGAGCACCAGGGAAGGAGGGTCGCGCGCCCCGGCTGCACCCACCTCCAGAGCGCAGGCGCAGGCCATCCCTTCCCCAGGCTCCCAGAACCCAAAGGGGAAGGACATTCTGAGAGAGTCAGTTCCAGCTTCGCCAAGCCAATGCAGTACAAAGCCACTGCGTGTCCTTGCACAGAGTTTACTAGACTGCGACAAGAAAGCTCCATTACTTCTTAAAATCCGGCCCCCCATACCTCACAGGATGCCCTGCACACGGTGTCCGCGCAGAAGGAGGGTCCATCGCGGTAAAGCGTCCTTAGCAGGCTTGCTGGTCTGCAGTCACATGCGAGCGGGAAGGCCAAACACAGCTGTGCAGCCCTGGAGCGCTGATGGGTCCCTAAGTGGCAGCAGCCAACTCCCCGCCTCCTTAATTGTTTCTCCATTGTAGCGTCCGGTTGCCAAGTGTCCCATTCATTTCCTATCCCTCCGCGCTCAAGATTGTTGATGGTCTGAAATCCTGTCAAAGAGATTTGAATAAAAGTGGAAAAAATGTTAAGATCAACAGTAAAACCTCTTGAAACCTAGAGTGGAAAGACTGACCCAAGCTAACTTATCACAGTTCTAGCCAAGAAGGTAGTAATTATAACAGAGGGGGAGGAGCCGGCTGCTGCCCAGGCGGAGAGGCCGCCAGCCGCCCCCATAGTCACAGCACCAGGGACTTCTAAATCCACTTCAATTCTCGCAGTCCCCGCGGTCCTTGACAGCTGAGGGTGACGTCATCCCTGCCTCTGCCTCAGACAGAGGCCTGTGCTTCTGCGCTGGAGCCAGCCCTGTTGTGGTCTAGCAGGCCTGTGACTTCCAGGATGGCTTAAGAAATCCACTAGCATATGGAAAAAGCAAAACGGTAAAAGTGATGACCTCTTTCCTTCCTTAGCGTGTAGATGTCACCCGCTTTGGAGCTCAGTGAGGAGAGAGCTATCCTCCATCACGGAAGGAACTGTAGAGTGCTTCCAGTATTGCTGAAGGCCTGGAACTTTCTGTGGCAGACAGGTTGTAAGGATGACATCATCAGATGACAGACAAGTATTAATTTTGAGTGATTTTTCTACCCTAAACAACCTATAAAAATGGAAACAAGAGGTTGGGGAGATAACTCAGTGGATGAAGCACCTGCTTAGGCAAATGCAGGGACCAAGGTTCGATCTCAGTCCTGCATGCCACACTGGCCCCACCCCCAGGGCATACTGAGCCAGCAGCCAAGTCTGGGTATGGTGGTGCATGCCTGTAATCCCAGTGCTGGGGAAGCTGAAAACAAGAGGATCACTACAAGTATAGACTGTGCAGTGAGACCCTGTACCTAAATATATAAATGGGAAACAAATAAATGGAAACAGAGGCTGGGGAGATAGCTCCACATGCTAAGCACCTGCCGGGCAAGCGTAAGAATCCAAGTTCAGTCCCTGATACTGCCCGTCACGCTGGCCCTGGAACCCCACCCTAAGCTATGCCAGCCCCAAAACTAGGCATGGAGGGCTGTAACCCCAGCACCGGGGAGACTGAGACAGGAAAATCACTGCGATTCCAAACTGCATAGGAAGACCCTTTATCAAATAGACAAATAAGAAAAAAAAAAAAAAAAAAAAAACAGAAAATACAAAGACCAATGTACAGGCATGACCAAATCTATGTTTTGCTGGTATTTACTGGGGTTATTTAAAATTCTTTAGATTCATTCCTAAGACTTTCAAGAAACAGATGTCGTTTTCTTTCCACATTCTCTTTTCATTCTATGTCTACATGGAATGTATTGATTTATCCATCTACATCCAGATAGTGGTATGGTAATTTAAAAGTTCTGCTCAGTGTAGTGATATTCATCCATCCATCCATGCATCCATGCATCCATCCATCCATCCATCCATCCATCCATCCATCCAACATTTCATGAGAAATGTATTGGGCGCTGTGCAAAGTGCTGTGTACTAAGGCTAGGTGGCAGAGCTTCTGATCTCAGATAGCACCAGTTTACTGCTAAGAATGGCCTCTTTTATTTTATTGGTACTGAGGATTGAACTTGGGACCTCATGCTTGCCAGGCAGGGACTTACCCCGTTGTGCTATCTCCCTGGCCCAAGAATAGCCTATTTTAAATGGATAAATTGCAGTATGTTACGCACAAAGGCAGAGTAGAGGGACCAGGGGAGGAAGCAACTCTCCATACTGAGGTAGCATTTTCCAGTTGTGTCCGAGACTCCACCCTGGTACACACATTTTCTGAGCCAAGAAATATCCGTGTCAAGTTGAGTTAGTTTTGCTGTGTTGAGTTAATCCAATAGTATAAGGAGTCATCTTCTGTGCAAGAATGATACCCTCATGTCAGAGAGGGACGGGTGGATGGATAGCAAACAGCACCGGGTTTGGAAAGGCTTGGCTCTGCCTCACAAGGAAATGAGCACACTGAACTTCCCCGGTGCTATCAGCGAGCCGTTGGGTTGCTACAGTTTTGAAAGTATGTGCATTGTTATGGCCTGTGTTTAGTTGTCTCCCCAGAGCGTCGTGGAGTCATGGGGCAGCTTCTAGAGTTTGTGATTAATTCATGATCCAGTGCTGGGATTATGGGTATGAGCGCTACACCTGCCCTGGGGCAGATAATCAGCATGCCATGGTAAGGAGGGGAGCGAGGCTCCCTAGCAGCCGCAGCTGCTGCCCCTCCCTTTGTTCTCTGCCTCCATGGACTGCTGCTCTCTGCCATGTGCCGCTCTGCCTCGGAGCCAGCCGAGTATGGACTGAAACCTCCGCTAACTGTGAACTAAGTAAACCTTTCCTTCCTTAATTTTGGGTATTGGGTATTTTGTCCCAGCAAGAAGAGCAAAGTAACCGAGGCATGCAGACTCTTGCAGAGCTTCTCTCGTCCCTTCTCTTCTGTCACCTGTTTCCTCTTTAAGTGGGCCGAAGGAGTCTCCAAGACAAGCAAGAGTTCGGTTTCCCTGTCCTTCTTGTTGACTAAACCATCCCACCATGAGGTTCCTCTAAATTGTCAGGAAATCTACATTCCAAGATCCATCAAATCCCAGGCCAGCCTCAGCAGGAGGAGAAGGGTGCGGAGCCGCCAAACTTCACACTCCACAGTGCCCGCCGAGTCTAAATTTGGACCCAGATGCAAACGAGGGTCCTGTGCTCATTTATAGCTGGCAAAAGGCAGCTGCCTGGTTTGTGAAAAAGGACTTCATGGCCATCAAATGCTGTTACACTGTCACATGGTGATGAGTTTAATGTAAATGAATCCGAAACATCTGGATCAGATTTCCTCTCGAACAAACAGGGCTAGGAAAACGGGTAGGCACAGAATATCTTCTGACAAAGGCCTTTTGGGGTGTTGTGGAACCCCAACTGTCTGCAAATGGTGGTTTAGGGAAGAGGAGAATGGGTGTGAGATAGGCCCCAATGCTTCTGCTCACAGCCAAGTCTATAAGAAATGGGGCTGGAGTGCAAATATTGGAGATGTTTTCTCATTTAAGAATTGTGTATTTGTTTACTGCAGTGCTTGGAAATGAGTGCTGAATGCTCTATGACTAAGCTACATCTTCCTCGGAACTTTGGATATCTTTTTTTTTTTCTGAGAAAGGGTTTCCCTAAATTGCCCAAGCAGGTCTTGAACTTGTGGCCCTCCCTGCCTCAGCCTCCTAGAGTACTAGGATCAGAACTCTGTGCCATATTGCATAGCCTGAGAACTACATACTGAGCCCCTACTCCAACGAGGCTTTTCTGCTATGATCTAGGGGGTGCAATAGGGAGCAAGCAGACTCACACCCCGCTTCTGGGAGCTTTCATCTGAGAGGCAGAGGTCTGGCGGGCAAGTAGCACAGAATCTGGTGGCTGGGGTGGGTGCCGTGGACTCTGAAGGCAGCCCTTGGCGTGGGGGGGGGGGTGTTGCAGCCGAGTGTGGGTGGATTGGGAAGTTGTCTCTGGAAAGTGGCCTCGCTAGGAATGTCGGCTGAGCCACACTCTTCGGAGCCAATCTGAAGGTCGGCACCTGGCAGGGCTTCAGGAAATACTTCGGAAGGGAACGGCTTCTCCAAACACAGGCAGAGAGCTGCATGCGGAGAGGAAAGTGTTTGGCAGGAGCGAAGCGCTTGCCCAAGGTCAGGTTGTGAAAGAGGCTGGTGGTTTGCAGAGCGGAGGGTCAGGTGGAGCAGAAGCTGGGAAGAGAGCGCCAGCAGAGGAGCATCTCGGGAGCATCCTTAAAGGTTTAGGCTTTATGTTGGGGACCTAGAGAGAGCCCTGAGGAATTCTGAGCAAAGAAGTGACACAGCCAGAGTCTGAATTGGGACAGCGTTCTTTGGGCCGCCCTCCCAGGGCAGAGTGGCGCGCCATGAAACTGGAATGCAGAGGACCGCTTCTTGTTGAGATAAGATAGCTCATTGGCCAGGGGTTGGGACCAAAAGGAAGGCAACGCCCTGGGCAGGTGCCAGGGAGGTGCAGGAGGTGACTGAAGGGAACTCACGGGAAGGGGGCAGATGAAGGGAACGCTGCTCCTATCCTGTGACAAAAGACTCTTCCGGCAGCTCCTTAAGAAACCTGGGCTCAGCCGTGCAGGGAAGGGAAGGAGCCACGCTCGGGCCTGGCTGCAGGGTACAGCCCCACAGGGGACAGCTTTGTCCCGCCCGCGGGAGGAAGTTCCCACATACCTCAGTGTCTAGTTCGTTTACCTATTTACGCTAAATTGTTCAGTGTAGGATAGACGGCAAATGCCGCGGAAGCGTGAGACGGAAGACGGCACGGAGATCGATGCAAAGAACAATGAAAAGAAAGAACAGAGCAAATAGGGGAACAGCAGAAGGGAGGGGCCAGGAGTGGGGCTCGGGTGAGCCCACGTTCTTCATAGGTGGGCCGCGTGCGTGTCTGGCTACAAGCGTGAAGGGGAGATTGGGTCGCTGCTTCTGGAAATACATACCACCTTCAGAAGTGCAAGTATTTTTTATGCTAGACTAGAACAGGGATTTCTTTCAGGAATTTCCTTTCTCATAAAGAGGCCAGTCTATTGCTTTATAGATACCCTCCTTACGTCCTCCTTAAGAAAACAACCTAGCATACCCTTGCTTTTCAGTTTTTACTGTTCATGGTTGCATTCCTTCCGGGGGGCTAGAGACATGCGCGGTGCACCTCAGTTCTTCCCGCATCCCCCGCCCTCTCCATACCCCCAGCCTGTCTACCCCTCAGTCCCCTTCCCGTGGGCAAGCGATCTACCTCCCCCACATATTTCTATGCACGCCGATGACAGCTCCTCAAAGCACAGCTCAGCAATCTATACCTGGTGGGAGGCGGGCTGTGGGCCTAGTCTCTGCCTTCGCCTCAGCCCCGGGCAGACGTTAGAAGGCCCCCGTGGAGTGTTTCGGGAAAAGCAGTCTTTGTCTTCCATCTACCACCTTTCCTCGAATATTGCTCTTTGCAACGGAATGCTTGCTAGGTGTTAACCACACCGAGCTTCAACTTCGTATTCTGTTCTTTATCTCACTGCGGTTGCTTTCAGCTGGGTGTGGCCGTGCAATCCCGTAATCTCAGCACTGAGGAAGGCTGAGGCAGGAGGGTGGCAGGTTCGAGTACCACCTGGAAAATAAGCAAGCCTGTCTTAAAAATATATGCGTAACTCCATGCACACATGCATGCCTTCGTGCAGCTGAGTTGTCATTTAGTAGTGGTACCCACATGGCTCAATCCTCAGCAATGGAAAATGAAATTATGATTACTCTCTATACAGTAATATGATACACACACAAAAATGTATGAGCAGTACGTAGTTCAAACATGTACTAATTGACATACAATAAGAAATAATAAGAGCATGAGGTTGTGAAGCACGAGTCCTCATGCGTGTAGACCATATGATCAAAACATACAGTGAATGTTTAAAATTTTTAATACACTAGAGGTCACTGCCATTAATCCCCCTCAGAACTCTCCAGGGTCCCCCAGACACACATTTTCCCATCATTCTGGCCACTTTCTGAGGCCTTTCCCAGAGTCACTTTTTGTGCGTCCTTCATTGTGCTGTTGTGGTTGTCTCAATGTCCTGAACTGATTGGAAGCGTTCAGCCCTCACGGTCATTTTGACTTTGAGGAAGAGCTGGGAGGGGTATGGGGTCAGATCTGCTGAACTGAGTGGGTGGGGAGACGCTGTAGTGCTTTTATTTAACAATAAGTATGATGGGAAGTGATCAAACAGCACAGTGAATGTTTATGTTTAAAATGTTATCCCAAAGGCCCGCGTGATGGCTCAGTGGACAAAGCGCCTGCTTAGGCAAGTGCAGGGACTGGGGTTTGATCCCCAGCACTGCCTGCTGAAAACAGGAGGATCACTACGAGTCCGAGCTGTGTAGTGAGACCCTGTACCAGATACATTTTTTAAAAATTAAAATGTTACAATAAAAGGCACATTGTCATTATCCCCCTTCAAAATATACCCGTTGCTTCAAACACACCCATCTTACCACTCTTGGCAGTGTCTCTTACACTGCAAAAAACATTTTATTTTTATTTTATTTTTAATTTTTTTCTTAATACCATATAAAGTTTTTTATTGTTACATGAAAAGATAACACTCTACAATTCATCAAGACAAAAACACAGCTTAAAAATGAGCAAAATATTTCAGCAGACCATGTCACAAAAAAAGACACAAATGGTCAGGAGGCCTGTGGGAAAGTGCCTGCCATCAGCAGTTACCAGGGGAATGCAATCTAAGCTCACTCCGGAAGACAGTTTAAGGGTATATAAATTTCTGCCAATTTCTCTTAATTTTATAGTTCTTTTTTTTAATTTCTTCTTTTGAGTTCTTAAACTAGGAAGACTATACAATATTTACATATATAGGTCTAGTTTATTTCACTAATGAGTATAGGTTCTAGATACATCCACTTATATATGAAGTCTTCTAGTTTATCATTCTTGATAGCTGAGTAATATTCCATGGTATGAAAATGCAGTATCTTTTTCAACCATTCTTCAGATGATGGGCATTTTGGTTGTTTCCAAGATTTGGCTATCACAAATTGTACTGCTATGAACATAGGTGCACAGATATTATTATGATATGATGTTTTCAGTTCTTCTGGGAAAATCCCCAGTAGGGGGACAGCTAGATTGAATGGGATTTCCAGTTCTAGTTTTTTTTTTTGTTTTTTGTTTTTTGGGCTTTTTTTTTTTTTTTTTTTTTTTTTTTTTTTTTTT
>PVJA010013849.1:0-16197 GCA_004027025.1 Myocastor coypus | reverse complement strand
TGCTGGCATTACAGGCGTGCACCACCACGCCTGGCTTTCCAGTTCTAGTCTTTTGAACAAGTCTCCACGCTGCTTTCCATAATGGTTGCACTAGTCAAAACTTTTTTTTAACTTGACTATTCACATCTTTTCATCACCTCTTATATGTCTGATAGCAAGGGTTGCCACAGGCGTCTCTGCCAGAGCCACGACCTTGCATAAAAGCCACACAACCTTGCACAAGAACCACTTCAGTGAGGACATGCGCCACTTCTGTGACAACCTCTGCCCCTCACCCACCTGTCCAGCTCTAGACTGATGACCTCCTTGATCCCTATAGCCAAGGATGGCTAGTTCCAAATAACTCCGTACTCTCCTCCTTTTACCTCTTAATATCTTTGTTTGCCTCAAATACACACACCACTTACTACAGCGGATACGTTCCCACTGCCTGATTAAGGTCCTTCTTTGGGAGAATCTCTGTCACTTAGTCTGAGAAGCTTAATGTGGGTTTATGCATATTTATCTCATTGCAGTTGCCTTTGACTGGGCATGCTTGGGCAAGACTGTAATCTCAGCACTGAGGAAGGCTGGGGCACGAGGGTGGCAAGTTCAAGTCCCACCTGGGAAAATAAATCAGAGGCATACATGAATCCCAGTATCCACACCACTGCCACTAGGTGAGCCCAGGGTGAGCTGTGGGCAGGGTGCCGTCTCCTCAAAATCTGTTTCAACCTGCCAAGAGTATAAGTGAGTGAGTTACCAAAGTCCAGTGCTCTCCCTATTCTAGTTTTAGGCCAGGCAAAGAAATCTTGAGGTTTATCCTAAAGCCCAGCTCCACAAGCCACTGCAGCACCAATTCGGAAATATCTGTACTGAGCAGCATTATGCTCCTGTCTACTCTCCATGGGAAACAAAAATGACTGCTGTAGAAATATTTGGTCTTTGTCCCTGGCTTCTGGCACAGATCTTCTAAGAACCTTGGGATTTCTTGAGTGACAGGAGTGTTACCCATCCTCCCTTGCAATCCTTGTTATACCTGAGTTTATGCTACTGAGGTAACTGAGGGGGAGGCTCCTAGGTAATCTCTGGGGGACTGTTTCAAAGGCTAAATGAGCAGGAGCCTTGAATCACTTGCCCACCTCAGAGAGGGGGAGAGATACTGGAGTTGAACTTCATAGCTGCTCTTTTCTGTTGTTATTTTTTGTTGTTTTGAAACAGGGTCTCATGGTGTAGTCCCAGCTGGCATTGAATGTCCTAGGTATCCCAGGCTGACCTAGGGCTTGTGATCCTTCTGCTGCCCTGGTGCTGGGATTTCTAGTGTGTACTGCCAGCCCTCGTTTATAACAATACTTTAACAGTGAGAGTCAGTGGACTTTTGCCTTGGTGCACATAGCCCCTGCTGGACAGCAATGGCACCCCGCCACTGGGAGAACAGGTGGCCTCTGCTCAGAGTCCTTTTAGACTTTACCTTATATATTGCTTCTTCTGGCTAAATAACATACATCCTTTAGAGTAAACCTAGCAAAGGGAAGCATAGGTAAGTAAAGGTAAGTACAGGTAACTTTTTCTGAATTCCATGAGCTGCGTTTGCAAAATACCAACTCTGAGGCTACAGTACTTGGAATCCTCAAATCTTAAGCAGCTCTACAGAAGTATGGGTTCATAGTCACTTGCAGCTGGCTCTGTCACAAAGGCAGTCTCGCAGGATGGAGGTTGTAACCTGTAGGGTTGTTGCTAAATTGAATCAAACTTGACTTAATTGGTAGACATCCGGCTGGTGTTTGGAGAATCACCGAGAAGCAAGTCATACGAAAGGGGCCAATTTAGGCATGAATCAGTTAAACACTAGGCTCATGGACCAAGGATCACAATCTTAAGATTAGAATGGATGATGGATAACCTTCTTTCCATGATTATTAATCAAGGACCAGTGGTCTCTTCCAGTGATTAGTGTAGCATAGTAATGTCATTGATTTATAAAATAATTCTTATTTTCTTCCCTATGGAGCAAGACTTCATTCAAAAGTGGTCCAGATTTTTAAAAAATATAACTCATAAATAATCTGAACTCGGAAACCTGTCTGTTTTACTTAATACTTTCTTTCCGGCTCCATGAGGTAACCATTCTAGGAGATCCACCTTTTCTAGTATTTATGGTGCAAGTTCTTTCCGAGGATCAGATTATGAATCAGGGCTGGGCTCACATGAGTAGCTTAACCCATAAATAATCCTAAAGGATAGAAAGTCATTTCTGTCCCATAATATTCGCTGGGAGTCCAGCGGGACTCCTAGTGGATTTCTCTAAGACATAGGAGGGAACTAAATACAGGTTTACTGTCCCTAATCTAAAAAATCCCCAATCCATGCACAAAATTAGTAAAAATATTCCATGAAATTGTGTCTAGGCTGCATGTGGAGGAGCACATGAGCAGGATGAGTTGATGTTAGACTCAGGTGCCGCCCCAGATAACTCATCCTGCATGCGCAAATATTCCAAAATCCAGAAAGATGTGAATTCTAAATTGTTTCCATTCCTAAGGAATTCATGCTTCCACCAATGACCTGGTGCTAGCAAGGGCTGTTGAGTTGGTCCCTAGAAATGACAAAATTCAATAGGGTTAGAATTTTCTACAATGCGTTGCCTCCTGCCCCCCAAGTCCAAGATATTACTACCTTGCACACAATAGCCAAATTTTGTTTCTCTTCCTAAAAAAAGTACTTTCATTATATCACTTTCCTGCCTCAAATATGATGATTACAAATTTCATATCCAGACTTTTCAGGGTCCCAGAACCCTCTGTAATCTGTTTTTTTTTTCTTTTTATTTGTTTTAATGAGAAAAAAAGATAAAATAGCTATTATTTTGAAACAAGTTAGTAGGATGGTTACATTTAATGCCATACATACTGTTGTCTTTACAGTAGTTATTCAGCCGAAAAGGTGCATGTCTGGTATCTTGTCCTAACAATGTTACTTCAAACTTTTCTTCTCAATGAACTAAGACAAAGTAGCTATATACCTATCATATATATATATATATATATATATATATATATATATATATATATATATATATCCTTCTGTATACATATATATTTTTTCTTTTTTTTTAATAATTTTTTTTCTTGTTTCAGAACTTTTGTTTGTTTGTTTACTTATTTATTTTTATGGCCGGTTCAGCCTGCCCTCAGGGCAGGGCTGGTGCATCATGTGGTGCTGGGGATCAAACCTCGGTCCCTGCAGCCGCCCAAGCTTTCTTAAGCAGGCCCTTTAGACCACTGAGCCATCCTGCCAGGCCCCTATTTTTTCTTTTTAAAGTTTCTAATACTAGGAGAAAATATTACACCGTGTCTCATAAGTAGATTGTAAGTCAGAGATATAGTATAAATCATAAAACAAAAAGTATAATTAAACATTCAGAAAATTAAATATTAGTTAAAATTAAATTAAATATTTCAAAATAATATTCCAAAATTCAAATCAAGTCATGATTCCACTTAGAGGCCAGAATGTTGTGTATCGTATGTATGAATCTGTAATCAATTCAGAGAACTCACATAGTATTTGAATAAGTGAATATATACAAAGATATCAACTAAGAAAAAGTTCCTGTGGTAGTAAAGAATTACTAAGAATAAAACATAACATAAATACTGGAATTGCAAGTATATGACCAGAACTTCTAACATTTGGGGGGTTGGATATCACACAAAGTTCTAGTATGTCATGTACATGGACAGTGTCCATGATACTTACTTGTGGTGGGGGCACTTGTGGGACTGAGGTACTGCTATTTCCTTGATATCCACCTTGTAGACCCAGACAGAATCATGACCCATAGGGTGCAGGAGAAGTCCATTTGTAGAATATGCTAATGGACATTGTCTTAGTTACTTTTCTCTCTCATTGCTGGGACAAATATGGGACACGCCAGCTTAGGGAAGGAAAGGTTTATTTAGCTCAGTTACTGGAGGTTTCAAGACACTGCCCCCACTTTATACGGTCCAGAGGAGAGGCTGGGGTGCTGCCGTGCTCAGGATGACTTGCTCCATACCTCTGGGAAACCGCTGCCTGGCGGGAGGGGCGGGGGAGGGGGGCTCTGACAGCACATGCTGTCAGTTTAACAGTTCGCGCCTCTCCTGGCCACGCCCCCTCAAGCCACACCCCTGGAGCCTTGCGCTTGACAGCTCTATGATTTACATGAGGCTTTGGGGGAACAACTAAATACAAACCACAACAGACATATTCTGTTGTTGTATATAGAAGAATAACTGAAAGACTTCCATTGTCCTTCACGGACTTGTGGTCATTTTGATCCTTCTCTAGAATATCTTTTAGTAAACTATGCTGGGTCGACCTTGTCATCATGAAATTCTTTAATTGTTCTTTGTCCTGGAAGAATCTCACTTCTCCACTGAATTTGAAAGAGAGTTTTGCAGGGGATAGCAGTCTGGGTTGGAATTTGTTTTCTTGCAAAACTTGTACTTTGCTCCATGCTTGTCTTGAGTTGATGGTTTATAAAGAGAAATCTTCTGTTATTCTAATAGGTTTTCCTTTAACTGTGATCCATTTCTTTTCTCTAGCAGCTTTTAGTATACTGTTCCTGTACTAAATTTCTGCGATCTTTATTATATGTCCGGGTATAGTTTTAATTGGGTTAATGTTATTTGAAGTTCTATATGCTTCAGTTCCCTGAATGTCAAATCATTTCCCCATATTTGAGAAGTTTTCTGCTATTACTTCTTTCCATATTCTTTTTATGTCATTTGTATTGACTCCTTTCTCACTGGTGCCTATTAGTCTTACATTATTCATCTTTGCATCATCTTGCAGATGTTGATTTATTTTTCCTTTCATCCTAGTTGTTATTAAGAAATCTCTTCACTAGCTGCAATAGTGTCTTTAAGGCCTGAAAATCTATTTTGACTTTCATTGAAATGGTTTTGCCAGCTTGTGATTGAGATTTTAAGTTCCTGTATAGCACTTTGAATCTGCTTGATACATTCTATTGCTTTCCTATATTGCTCATTTAAGGATTCCATCATTTTGCTATTCTCCTCTATTTTTTATTATCATTGTCTTTAGAAGCACTTAGTACTTCTTTTATTATAGGAATTATTTCTTTTTTTACTTCAGAAATTATTTCTCATCTGATTCCCTCTATGCCTTTTCTGCAGTTGTTTCTTTGCTTTGGATGCTGTTATTTCAGAGATTTTGGGTGTGTGATTTCCAATTTCTTCTATGCTATGGTCTCCTGTGTTTGTTCTGGGTAGGCTTGGGGCCTGAGAATTCATTTTGTTCCTTCTTTTTGTCATTTTTGAATGAGAATCTTTGGTCTGATACTCTTTGCTATTGTTTTCTTTACTTTATACTTGGCCTTGACAGTTTTTCAATACATAAAAGTTTTAGACTGACTTTTCTCCAGGCTGGCAAGATAGCTCAGAGGACTAGCACAGGGACCAGGGTTTGATCCTCATCACCAGCCCAGCCCAAGACATGCCGAGCAGATGACTAAATCGAGGCATAGGGGCTGGGGAGATAGCTCCGAGGCACAAGTGCCTGCTGGGCAAGTGCAAGGTCGTGAGTTTGAACCCTGGTCCCACAAAAAAAAAAAATAAATAAATCGAGGCATGGTGGCACACACCTGTAATCCCAGCGCTGGAGAAGCTGAAAACAGGTGGCTCACTACCTGTCCACGCTGCACAGTAAAACCCTCTACCAAATACATAAAAAAAAAAAAAATTGACTTTCCCCCTTTCAAACTGTATCTATTACTCCAGCCTTCTACCTTTCAATTCATTTGTCAACATGACTTGTTGTTTTGTGTTCGTTTTTTCTCTCTAAATGTACGCATGATTTTCTTCATGTCTTCTCTGCTCCTTGGTTTCATTATGCTGTGACTAAGCATGTTTTTCTGTTATTTTTATTATTGAAATTCATTGGTTCCCTGGATATCAGCTCTGAAAACAATTAGAACTTTTATTAAAGTTGGTAGATATTATCAACTCATGTCTTAGTTACTCTTCTCTCGCTGCTGGTAAATACCTGACATGCAAGTTTAGGGAAGGAAAGATTTATTTAGCTCACAGTCTCTAGAGTCTTCATAGGTTAAAGCAGCCTAATTATGTAGCAAGACCTCGAGACACTGAGCCGGCCGTCGTGTCCAGAATGATGCTCTCCTTACCTCCAAGACAGGTCACAAGGTTTGGGGGAGGTCGGGGGTGGGGGAGACACATGATGTCAGTTTAACGGTTCTCACCTCTCTGACTCCGCCCCTCAAGCCCCCCCCCTCCTCTGACTCCACCCCTTGGGCCACATGCTTGACAGCCCCATGATTTACACGAGGCTTTCAGGAGACAACTAGACACAAACCATTGCAACTTAGCTCCCAGTTCCTTAGCTATTTTTTTTTCACATTTTCTATCTTTTTATCTTCTTAGGCTAAATTCTAGATTCCTCCTTCAAGTCTCTGGACCACTTTACTAGCTTTCTTCTTTCTGTTTATCCTGCTAGCTTGCACATCTACTAAATAGTTGACTTCCAGAAATTCCGCTTTTATAATCTCTGTTCTTGCGCTCATTCTCAAATTTCCTCTGAGTTCTTAAAATATATCGAAACTAGCTTCTATTCTGTGTCTGACTAGCTGAAGTTTTTGTAGTCCTGATTCTGTCAGCTGTCCTTCATGGTGCCTTGTTTGTTTATGTGCTATATAATTTTGACTGGGGGGTTATGTTCTTGTTATTTGACCTGTGGGAATTCTTTGAAATTCTATGCGTCTATAGTTGATAACTCCAAAATGAGACCTCTACTTAACTTTTTCAATTACCCAGAGAAAATCACAACTTGAAACTACTTTTTTCTTTTTCATTTTATTTTTCTTCTGTATTTAGGACAGGGACCACAGGGTCTACAGGGTCTCAGTACCTAGATTGGACGCATAGTGGTTCTCCTGTTTATGGCCTTCCAAGTGCTGGGCTTGTAGGCATGTGTCACCACCCCCAGCCTTATTCATCATCTCAGTGAGCTCGAGAGTGGGCTGTGGCAGAACAGGCCAGGGATGGAATCCCAGCCGCTGTGCTCGGCCTAAGCAGGTGCTTTAAGACAAAATTAATTTTAGTGAGAAAGAAATAGTGATGAGACAGTTTCAAAACAGGTTAGTGGGACACTTATAATAATTAGTAAACATTGCATATTGTTGTCTTTGTAGTATTCAGAGTGCAAGATGCAGACATGATATCTTGTCTAAATACTATTAGTACAAATCTCGTTGAACTAAGAGAAAGTAATTTATATCTATACTATTTTATGTGTATATATGTATATATATATATATATATATATATATATATATATATATTCACTACAAAAAGGTCCTTCATTCATATTCCCCTGTTTTGTTTTGTCAGAGATGGGTGTTCCATTGCCATTCAAATAATGTAGGTGCATGAATTCAGCAAATTAACCCAATATAGTCCAAGAGTCCATAATAGTAGTGGGTTACCAGCAGAACTGGCAGTGTTGACTTGAAGTTGTTGACTTGAGCCTTTTGCAGCTCAGCATATTAATATAATTTTACTTTTTTTTTTTACCTTGTGGCTATGCTTTTCTGCTGGATGGCTAAGATCAAGATAAAGCTAGACCTATATAACAAAATATGTAACTTTTGTATCTGACAAGGTCGGTCAAATCCCCTCAGGATTTACCCTGAAGCCATATACGGAATTTTGTAGAACTTTTGTCAAAAGTGTCAGCCATCTGGATAAGTTGTGGTCAGTCTCTTGACCAATTTGTTCTCTGTGAAAGCCTCAGAGAAAGTGTTAGCCATCTGGATAAGTTGTGGTCAGTCGCTCGACCAATTTGCTCTCTGTGAAAGCCTCAGAGAATGCTTTCTCTCTAGGTGACTCTTCTTAGGCACACTGTCCATTGCTGATCACTTTCCTCTGTGGCACCAAAATCTCCTCGAACTGGAAATTTGGGACACCACTGAGTTACAGGATGTTACAGTGCAAGTTCTCTTATGGCCCAAGTCCTCACTGACTAAAAATATTTGGGTTTTTTTTTTTGTTGTTGTTGTTTTTGTTTTTGTTTTTGATTTTTTTGGTCCTGGGACCAAACTCAGCACCTTCACACTTGCCAGGCAGGCACCTAAGCCATTGAGTTGTCTCCCTGGCTTAATCGGGTGCTTTAATCCCCTGAACTATCTGGCTGGCCCTCTTTTTAAATGTTTATGAGATAGAGTTTCACAGTGTAGTTCAGGCTAGCCCAAACTCACCGTGTAGCCCAGGCTGGTCTCACGTTTATAGAAAACCTCCTGCCTCAGCCTCCCAAGTGCTAGAGTATAGGTGTGTGCTACCATGCTGGGCTGGTTTTTAGAAAGTCTTTTTAAATTATCATTATGATGACGATGATGATGATGATGATGATGTTTGTAAAGCATATCAATCATGGGACATTAACACATAGATATATAACTTGGAATTATTTTTAACTAAATTCTCCATTTGAGAGTTGTTTGGTCAACTAGATCTGCTATGAAAATATTTGTAAGTGAAGATCATGTATAATCAGGGGCCCTTATGTAATGCAGATTACCCTCCAGAAAGTGAGTGGGAGTAACACAATTGAGTTTTGTTTTTTACTCCTGTTGCGGGGGATAGAACCTAGGGCCTTTCGCTTCCTCGGAAAGCACTGTATAGCTGAGCTACACCCTGAGCCTGGGAACAACTGACCTTTAGCTGATCCACTGAAGGCCTTAAAAGCCAACACTGAAGTTTCACAAGGGAGAAGGCTCTCTGCCTGAGGGTTGCCACATCGAAGCCCAGTCTGAGTTTCCAGCCTGCTGGTCGGCCCTGGGCATTTTACACGCCAAGCCACAACATTAACTCCTATTTCAGTCCATACCCTGCTGCCCAGCCCGTGGCTTCCCGCTTCACCATCTCCACAGCCATGTGAGAACTTAATATAGATCTTTCCCCTTACATTAAAAATATCCCATTGGCTGTGTTTCTCTGGAGAGCCCTAACCCAGATGCTCAGCCAGTATTTATAAGGATTTGTCAAATAAGCGTGCTTGTGAGGAGTAGGGTGTTGGGTGAGTCCTTGCTGTTTCATTATTTGATTTCTGTAAGGCTCATCTGTGAGGCCTGCCTTTCTTTCAGGTCTTGGCATCCTTAAGTGAAGAGGTACAGTTCTGCTTCATCTTCTTTCCACTTTCCACACAGCCACAGAGCTCAGGGGAGCTTGGTGAACCCAGACCTAGTTGCTCCAACTGAATCCAATTTCATGGGATACAGACAACCTTCATGCCAGGCTCGGAGCTGACTCGTGCTCAGAACTGCTTTGAGTTTTAAGGGATCCCCAAGAGAGCTGCCAGGGCCTCTGTCCTAGGTGGAAGCCCAAAATTCTTTCCAAGTTCTCATACTCCATTGCCTCCCAAAACGTATGGCTCAGGGTTTGCAGCAGCTGGGGACCACTACTGTTCCCCACATGTAGTTAGTTATTTACATTGCCAACCAATTTATTTTTTAAAGGAATGAATTAAAAGAAAAACCCCCAGGGCACAGAAGTATGGAACATAGAATAAATATAAACGTAGGCTGTTTGGCTAAACGTTTTATAGCCACAACCAACCAGGGTACCCTGTACTGAACACAAACATGGTTGAAAGATTGAAGTAGCAAGGCTGAAGATTTTCAGTCTCTGTATTTGGAATTTAGGCTGCAGTCCTAGCTTTTGGATGGATCACTGGGTGTGTGACATAGTCCTTGCTTTTAACCAGATTTTATGGTTTGTGGGTAGGCAGGTGTCCCTTGCAAAGCAGGGGACAAAGCCTCATGCAGTCATGGGGCAGCTTCTGGAGTTTGTGACTGTGTGTGTGTGTGTGTGTGTGTGTGCGTGCGCATGTGTGTGATTTTTCTGTGATTGATTATTGTGAGTGTGGATGCTGCATCTGCCCTGGGGCAGGTAATTTGCTTTACAATGTAAGGAGGGGAGGGAGGCTGGCTGGCTGCTGGAGCTACAGTCCCTCCCTTCACTCTCTGCTTTTTGCTGCTGCCTTGAAAGGTTGCTCTCCGCTGTGCGCTGCTCTGCCTTGGAGCCAGCTATATGAACTGAAACCTCCACTGCCTGGGAGCTAAATAAACCTTTCCTTCCCTAATTTTGAGTGTCAGGTATTTGTCCCAGCTGCCAGAGAACAGTAACTGAGACACCAGATTTGAACAACACAGTGACCACCTGGGTAGCCTCTCCCTCCCAGCCTGAGCGGTGCCAGCACCGCCTCTAGACCATTCTAGTCTGCCAGCCCCTGCTCTACAGTGACCCTGTGTGACCAAAAGGCAGTGATCATAAACACGGACATGGCAGAGAAGACGCAATACATTTGGTGGTGTGCGCTCCCCAGGCACTGGAGAAATGTAGCCTAGAGAAGGACTCTGCGGCCCACACGAGGAAAAGTTGGGCCTGAAGTGCAAGCCCGGAAGCTGCTGCATTGTGGGAAGGAACCTCAGCAGTCACGTGATGCCTGAAACCAAACACTTTACCCACATTTATTTTGTAATCTATGTTCTAGGCACCTGCATCAATATGCTGGGAAAATGCCTGAGAATTTTAAAAATTATGAAAATCGGATGTTACTCAAGAAACGCGAAATCATGCTGAGTAGGCGAGCAAGGCTTTTGGCAGACCTTCTGAAGGCTGGGGAGTCTTGCACGTGTCCTCCGCCCCTTCTCCAAGCTCTCTGCTTTTGCTTATGCCACTCTCCTGCTAAGCTCTGTGCCACCTTCCAGGCTTTGGAGGGCCGGGGCTTGAGATGTCACCACAGGGCTGGTGTGGACTCTGCTCAAAGTGAGAGTAAAATTCCCAGTTGTTTTTGTACAATGTGGCATATTACAAAGTTAGGGTAGATTTTTACAATAATACATTTAATATGGCCAGGCCAGGGATGAAGGCCACTGTGGCACTTAAAACTATGGAACTGGTTTACCTTCTGCAATGTGTTATTCTAGAACTCCACACACTGTCCTACATGGTGAGTGATCATAAACTACACTGAGTCCTTCTTCCTCTTTCATTGGCTACGTTGGTGTCCTGAACTGATTCAAAACGTTTACTTCACATGGTCTTTTGGACTTTGGGGAAGACCCAGAAATCACCTGGTGCCAGGTCTGGCGATTAAGCTGTGTGTGGGCACACCATAATGCTTTTATGAGTACCTCTTTCCACTGCCTCAACATTCAATGTGTTTATTTATTTTTTTTATTCATGCCTAATAAAGACACAAAGTCAGGCTTCCGGAAGGGCTTCAGGAAGTGAACATGTGTTAGAGGTGAGAGTGAATATCTTATGTGGGACTACTGTCAATGTGTCTTTAGCTATAGTAATTTTGTTCTAACTTGAATACTCACTATGTGTGTATTACTTTTTCTACCTTAATACAGGGGTAGCTACAGGGTTATATTTGCAAGAATTCATCAAGTTCTACACTTCAGATTTTTGTCTTTTTCTCAAAGTAAACTATGCTGTTGTTTATTTTAAAAAAATAATATGAAAAGAAAAAAGGGACTTTCTAGAGTAGAGGACTGAATTCACCTTTTTCACTTCTGCTTTCATGTAGAGGCAGAGTCCCGATCTCTAGCCCCAAGCCCATAACAACTCCCCACCCCCACCCCCATACCTCCATTCCTAAATCTACGCAACCCTCTTCTGTGGCATGCTGCTTCCAGGATCTTCCAGACCTACCACAGAGCCCTCAGGCTTAAGCACAACACCTTTCTCTCCTGTCCGCGGAGCCTTCTTCCTGGATACAGTAGGTCATCCTGGTGTTTGAAGGACGGAGGCATCGCCATCGCTCTGTGCCCGGATGTGCGCTCCACACTCACAGAGCTGGCTCAGATCTTGAACACCCTTATACTACAAACCCGCCTATTTTTAGAAGAACTATTCTGCTAAATATCAAGCTAGACTAGGTATTGTAAAGCTCACGCAAAGGCACGTGTAGGGCCTGCTGTGGAGCCACGTGAGGACTGTGTTTTGATATTCTCTCCTGTCGATTTCTGTAGCACAGCTCATACTGGGTTTGTGGTCAGCCGCAAGACAACACAAGCACTCTGAGCGGGTCCATCTGGGGCCACAGTGTAGACTGTTGTATATTATGAGTCGGTGCCAAAAGAAACGACAAGACCGGATGAAGGTAGTTCAGAGGACCCACTAAGATTCGTCCCTCAGTGAGCAAAGAACCCCCAAAAGCAACTCAGCTTTATTTCGGGCTAGCGAGCGTGATCTCGAACATAATCATTTTAGTAAAGGACGGCCATGTGCCCAGTCATAAACGTGACCATGATCTCCATTAACTTCCATCCCTTCCCTATCATCAGTTTCACACAGGGGTCAGCCATTAGCATTCCGAGTAAGGGAGAAAGCAACAGAGAGCCCAGAGGAAAAGCTGCTATCTGTCACCTGGGGTCCCAACTTTCTGGGATTTTCAGCAACAAACCACAGCTGTCCCTGGGCCCCAATCATTACACTCTACTTCTTCTTTTTTAAAAAAATGATTTTATTTATTTATTATTTTAAATTTAACAATGGTTATATTACATATTTTCATCATCGGATCAGTTCAGATTAATGGATATAGGTATATAAGATATACACTCCATTTCTTGAAATGCTAGTTAGGCTACAGTGGACCCCTGGAGTTCGCCTTCACTGCTATGCTCCACTTCATCCAAACTCTTAGAAGTACTGCCCGCTGGAAAAGGAAGTTCAAACACCCAGGTTCTCCCCAAGAAAGCACAACCACCCTCTCCCCATTGCAATCTTCTTCCCTTGCTCTCGGCTTTCTCCTCCTCTCAGCTTCCAACCCTACATCCTCTTCTCCAGCTCAGCAGTGCATGGAAGGCTTCTGAGGCTGACAGGAAGAGCGGCTGAGTCCTGCGTGCCCAGAGCCAGCCCCTAGCGCCTTCAGGTGTACATGCAACCCCCTCTGCATGGTCAGCATGAGCTTTGGTAAATAGACACATTGGCAAATGAACCAAACGAATGCATTTGCACCTTCCCAACTGGCCAGACTCACCTAACTGTGACCTTTGTAGCCACAAATCAAACATCCTCCTCTGCGAGATGCTGAGGTGCGGGTGGGGGTCTAAGAGGAACCCAAGCCTGTGTGTACAGACATGGTTTGGCAGCTTAAAAAAGTAAAAGAAAATGTAATTGAACCTTGGCTTCTGTCTCTAAGCCCTTAAGGGGAAAACGAGAGTTTGTTTCCTCATTGAAAAAAAAAAAAAGCATATATCACAGCATTTGACAGGCTAAGTTCTTTGATCTTCCAGGATTGTGGTGATTTCTCCAGAGCAGCCTTCCTGGGCTGTCCCTCCTGGCCCCACCTAACCGAGGCTTTGTAACCGGATGCTCTATAAAGAGCATTTCCACCAGCACATCAGGAGGTGTCCTTGTTCTATTAAAGTTGTCCCCTGATTGCCCTCCCCTCAAGCTCTGTGCCCTCTGCATGCTTCTACTGGGAGGCTTGGCTGGCAGGAAATGATGGTCCATGACTCTGAACTGGGGGCAGTGGGAGGATTCCTCACAGTATGTGACTCGCTCCGAGTCCCTGAAGTCAACAGTCCAAGCAGTGGCTGCCGAAGGCCAGCAACCGGGCTTCACAGACCACGGGTTTGGGAGCAGAGACGAAATTTGAGTTTTTCACAAGTGCATTATGGGTCATGGTGACACACGAGGCGCTGTTTTAGGATCTCCACTGAGAGGAAGTGTGCTCTGTGCTACTTGTGTGTTATTAAGATAAAATATAGGCTGCCCTGTGAATTTTGAATTTCAGACAAACAAGTGATCTTTTAGCCACGTGTGGTGGTGCACGCCTGTGATCCCAGCACTTGGGAGGCTGAGGCAGGAGGATCGGTGTGAGTTTGAGACCATGTGAGCTATAAAAGAGAGTTTAAGGCCAGCCTGAACTGCATAGCAAGACTTTGTCTCAAAAAACACCAAAAAAAAAAAAAAAAAGGTCTTTTAGTGTGAATGTCTCAGATATTGTATATTATGGCTGTGCTCTGGGCTGACAGAGCACCTATGCTCTTTACCCAGGCCTTCCTCACCGAGGCCAGCATGGTAGGCCTTTGCAGGAAGTAGAAACCCTTCAGTCTTTTCTGTTTCTACTTCCTAACACATTTTCTGTCCCTCTTACCCTGCAAGGAGACAGCTAGCCTAGTAACTAAGTGGGAGGTAGCAGTCCCTACATAACACCACCCCATAAGTCCAAAGGAACACCCTTAAAATGTTGTTGTGTGAGTTCAGTCCTTTCTGTCCTAGGATGTGTTAACCTACTGGCTTTATTACTTGATTTTATTTATTTATTTATTTATCTTTTTGTAGAACCAGGGATTAAACTCAGGTCCTTGCATTTGCCAAGCAAGCGCTCATTCTACTGAGCTATCTCCCTGGCCCCTATAACTTGATATTATTCAGAAAAATCACTGCCCATCACTACCTTTAGAAAACAGGCGTACACCTATACCATGTGAGTTATTATAATTTTCTGTCCTAATTTTCAACTTTCTGGCCAAGATTCTTATAAACTATCATTCTTATAAGTTTCTCAGGGACCGCATGGAAAATGGCTGAGGAGAAAGATGTGGAAATGCCAGAGCTGCTGTGGTCTAACACAGAGAGAGGAGTCTGAAGATCCTGGAGGTTGCAATTTTTGAATGGGCTCATGGTGAGACGTGTGAACCTGCTTCCCAAGTGCTCCTAGGGAGGGATCAGGTGTATCCTTCTTGCTGAGGGAGTAAGAAGCACATTGGGGCAGGGGTATCAGTGTTTTTGAGCTCAGTCATTAGTGGTGATAGATGCAGCTGCAGCCCTAGAAAACTCTGAAGGACAAAGAGTCTGGGGTGTTTGCCAAGCCCTTTGTCTTACTTGATTTTCCATTGCTATGGCAAAATACCTGAGGATGGTAAAGGATAAAGAATAGAAATGTTTTTGGACCTACTTTCTGTTGTTATTAAAAAAAAAAATTTGCTGCAAATGAGTAAGTGATAAAGAATAGAAACATTTTTAGCTCATAGTTTTGGGCTGGGAAGGCCAGGAGCTTGGTCCAGCGTCCAGTGAAGGTCTTATTGCTGTACGTCACGGAGTGGTCCCACTGTGACATAGAGCAGGCAACTCCCAGGCAGCCTGAGTCTCTAACAAAGCTGCTCCCCAGATGCCCAGGAAACTGAATCCTCGACGAATGCGGGACCTCGAGGTTGCCTTGTGTGACAAAGCTCCTCCAGGTCCCACTTCTCGGTCCTCATGCTCTGGTGACCAGGTTTTCAGCCGCCTTCTGCCAGCCAAGTTGCTCCAACCACAACCCCAGCTTCCTTCCGCGCCTGTGCCACCCTGGAAGAGCTTGTATGTGCGTGGCAGGTGCTCCCCCTGGCCACTGTTAGAGACAGCCCTTCCTCAGAGGTGGGGCCTGCTGGGCAGAGCACACCCAGGAAGGGAACTTTCTCGTGGACATCAGCAGCACAGGAGGCAGAGAAGCTCAGTAAGAACTAACATGATGTAAGAAAAGTGTGAAAGGAGATTAAAATTTAAAAAGGAGATCTAAGTAAGTGAAGATACATAATTGACATGTTAATTGCTGTGTATTCCTGTTCCCACATTTTATTGTATTTTCCTGGCAGCCATCCCGCACCCGGGCAAGGCCCAGCGAAGGGGGCTTGGCTGAACCGTGGTCCTTGGGAGACCCCAGGCTCATGGCGCCGTGCTGCTCACACCGGGCAGACGTCTATACAACCTCCATGCTGCCGTAAAAGATCTCTTGGCAGAAAAAAAACGAAGCCTGGGGTTCGATTTTCGAACAAAGGTGAGGGTTTGGAAAGATTTTAGAGGAAATGAAATGCAAGAGAGTAGGGTGATGTCGTCGCCGCGGTGTGGCAGGGGTCAGTGGCAGTGGGCACACAGAGAGCTGGGAGACCGGCAGGGTCACTTCGGAGAGCCGGGTGCCAGATCGCGGAGGGACGGCGGAGATTTGTTCCCTGGACGCTCGCCACTCCCGGCCGGGGTCCTGGCTGAATTAACGTTACAGGGCCTGAGCTCAGAGGAGAAGAGCCCTGGGCTCGGGTAGTCAGGCTTTGTCTTGCTACGCTCTCCTCTTTGCTCTCCTCTCTCTCTCCTCTTCTGGTTCCTTCTCTTAATCTTTTCCTTTGCTCTCTTGCTTTGTCCTTAG
>PVJA010013848.1:0-48636 GCA_004027025.1 Myocastor coypus | reverse complement strand
TTTTTTTTTTTTTTTTTTTTTTTTTTTTTTTTTTTTTTTTTTTTTTTTTTTTTTTTTTTTTTTTTTTTTTTAGATTATAGCTTTTGCATGAGAAAAAATACTAACAACTGGGAATTAGGGCATGAAGGTATCAATAGATGCCAGCAGCAGCAGTTGACAGTTGGATAGATGACCTGCCTCTCTGGTATTAAAGGTACTTCCTCAGAATGCATACACACATATTTACATACATACAAACATACATACATACATACATAGATCTTCACTGGCTTGACAAATGTTTGAATTGTCTAAGTTGGTCTTAACATGAGAATTGTAAAATGTGATTTTGAGGCAGGATGAGTTGGAGCAAAAATTAATTTCAGTTCTAGAGAAATAAAATCATATCTTTCAATGCCTAACTCTGTGAGAAATGAAATTTATACCTGTATAGTTGTTTTAAGATTTTGTCCTCTTAGAGCCGGGCGTAGTGGCACACACCTGTAATCCCAGCACTCGGGAGGCTGAGCCAGGAGGATCAATGTGAGTTCGAGACCAGCCTGGGCTACAAAAGTGAGCTCAAGGCCAGCCTGAACTGTATAGTGAGACCCTGTCTCAAAAAGACAAAAAAAAAAAAAAAAAAGGTTTTGTCCTCTTAGTTTGATCATCTTAGTAATTTATGTCATATAATTCAAGAATAGCTAATTCAAATGAACAATTTTCCTATCTACCCATTTCATATTTTAGTGAAGTCTTTATGTTCTTCCTATACACTCATAGCAAATAATGCAATGCCTTATTATTTGCTTAAATTCCAAAGTTTGATCACTTTTTAAATTCGATTTGTCTTAGACATAAAATATTTACTATTCTAAATGTTTAGTTAATTTCTATTGACACATACTCCTCCATTATACCCCTAAGATTGTCCAGCCCATTACTTCTGGAGAAGGAACTAATGTAATAATTTCTCAGGTTCACTCTTTGTTTTCTTGGAAGCTTTTGTCCTTGATCAAAATTGTATTTCTTGGAGACAGGTAGGCAAATACTGAGATGAACCACCAGGTAAAACTAAAGCAAGAAAAGTTAAGTTGAAGGACAGACAAAAATTCATGGAGTAGAATTTTGAGGGTCAAAGATAAATTGACAGCTGCAGATTTATTTACCATAAATATGCATTGCAAGCTTATGGTGAATATACCTCATGAATAACACAGGCAAATATTAACACACCATAGTTTTTCACAAAGGAATTCTGAGTTGTCTTATTTCCACTGTGGCTTCCTTTCTGGCCCATTCTGTCTATATTATATTCAAAATTCTTCTGCTTCAAACCATAGGGAATGTTCTCTTCATCCTCCAATTTTTTTTATTACAAAATATTCCTATTACCTTTCTCTTTTGCTTTATTTTTTGTTTTAGTGTAATGCATGCACATTAATAATAAGGAAAATATAAAAATCATTTTTCTTACTTATCTAAAAAAATTTCAAATGATCAAAATTTCCAAACAATATTATTTATTTATTTATTTATTTAAGAATTTTATTTATTTTATTTATTTTTATTTTCTTGTTTCAGAATCTTTGTTTATTCACTCATTTTTATGGCCGGCTCAGCCCGCCCCGAGGGCAGGGCTGGCGCAGCATGTGGTGCCGGGGATCGAACCGCGGTCCCTGAAGCCACCCAAGCTTTCCCAAGCAGGCTCTTTAGACCACTGAGCCATCCTGCCAGGCCCCTCCAAACAATATTATTTAGACATAAAGTGTAATCAGGCTTGCTGTACAATTCAAAGATCCTTCAATATGAAATACCAGGATCTCAGCACCACACACACACAGAGACACACACAAACAGATACATACACACACCCCAACTCAACTTGTAATGACTTTATTCTAAATAATTTATCTTACTCCTAACTCAGCCAACATAAGAGAACCTTGTTCTGGTGCATTTCACTCAATTATTCTGCAACAGCCTCCGCCCCAGGGGAAGCCTCTGTTATCTATAACATGAAAGCACTGAAACTTACTTTTGAATGGATACACAGGAAAGGCACAGTTACAGGCAGTATGTATGCTGGCTTACACTAATGCTCACAACAAGATAACCTAGATCTGACCCTATGAGGTAGGTGCCACTGTCAACACAACTTTATAGGAGGAGAATCTCGGTCTAACAGAGTTTTAAGCAATTTCCTGAGCTGCATAAAGAGCTGGAATATCTATGAGGAATATTCAGCTTTGTCTCTCCTCTAGCAGAACAAATACTGACTCAGAGCAAATTCCAAAGTCCTTACACCACCAGAGAAGACTCTTTCAGGACCTGGACCCCTGAGACCTTTCTGCTCTCGTCAATTAACCTTCCTCATGTTTCAGCCTTGTTTGTTAACTTCTGAAATTTCTGCAAAGCACCCACTGGGCATGTGCCTTTCTGTCTGTGACAGAAACTTTACTTCAGATTTCCACATTTTTTCCTTCATTTTTTCAAATATTTTCTCAAATGATCAAATGTGATCCTCCTGTTTTCAGTCTCCCAAGCACTGGGAAAACAGGCACACACCAACACACCCAGTCTCAATCACCATCGCAGCACACCCTGGGGGCAGGGCCATCACAGCTGACCCAGGTAGGTCCCTGTGTCTGCCTAAGCAGGCACTTTAGGCCTCTAAGCTATCTGCTCATTATCTTATAAAACATGTTAAATAATTTGCCTATTTATTTTCCTCATTTCATATCTTAATCAAAGATAATATATATCCCCTATAAAACTGTTTGAGACATAGTAAGCCACCAATATTTATTGAGTGAATAAACAATGGCATAGGTTAGAGCAGTGACTTCAAATAAAATGGTAGCTATCTGTTACATTGCCTTATTCTCATGCTTTATTTTTAATTAACAATATCAGACCTCCTGGTACAATAGTAGAAGGGAAAATCCCCTTATCCATGCCCGATAGCTTCAATTAGGACCTTTATCCTTTCTGCGCAACCTGCCAGCCACTGGATATTCCTGAGACCTGGTTTTAGTATCTTGATATAGGTTTGTCTGATTCAAGTATATATGTGTTTTAGTCAAATAATTCCACTGTGCTGGGAATATTTATGTATATTAATGTAAATAAACTCTATAACAGAAATAAGACAACAACCCAATGTTGAATTCCAGCTAACAATGTAAATGCTAAAACATGTAGGGAGAAGTCCACTGATATGTGTGATTTATACTGAATGCACCAAGAAGATAAAATGGATAAAGAAAAGTATAGACACATGACGAAGCATGTAGAGGATAAGATAAGGGTTGTGTACTTTCATCTCTAAGATTCTTTCTAATTCTTGCCTATTTGAAATATGTCCTAATAAAATGCTTTAGAACCCTAGCTTCCACCCCAGCCTTCCTGATGGTCTGCTCTGGACTGTGGACCCTTCCTGCACTTGGGTCTGCTCTAGAAGGTAAGCATGCAGGACAAATTCAAGGCCCTTGGGGCCCAAAGCCAGACTCAGCAGCTCCTTCTTCCCCACCTCTCTGCCATGTGAGGCTCTGGGTCATAGGAACCATGGTATACAGTTTTGAAAGAGTAGCACTATACATTTTGTCTAAAAAACAGAATTTCAAACGTGTCTTTAGACTCTCAGGGTAGGTCTTGTGTTGACCAAGTTTTCTACAAACTCATACATGAATATTTAGGTGTAGCAATGGAGAATTGCCTCAACTTCATTATAGTTTTATCTTTTTGTTCTCCTTATAAAAAATACACTGAAATTTATTGCAAAGATCCTTATAAAAGTCATAAAATAATGTAAAATGATCATAAAACCAATCACATATTTTATAGAAAATAGAAGAATAAAATCACTTCTGTGAGATGTCAGATGCACGGAAATTTATCACTTAAAGACAACTTTCTGCCACTTATAAGCATTTAATTTCTTTAACTTCTTGTGTCCTTGAAGGACTAGAAAGCCATTTTATTACTGGAAATTCAGAAAGACTACTAATGAAAAAGACCATGCTTATAGAAGCCGTCAGTGTGAATTCTCTTAACTAAAAAATCCTTTAAGTTGTCTTTGTCTTGTCTTTTCAGTTATATTTAGTCAGATTTGATCTACCTACAGTCCAGCAGAAGCAAAAGGAAAGACATTCCCAGTAGTCATATCATGAGAGCTACTAGACCAGTAGCTGTCATGATAGGTTAAGATCTCACTTTGGCTTATGTGAAAACAAAAGAAATTCAGAGATCACAGGGCACCACAATTTAGATTCAATATGCTTCTAAATGTGCAAATGCTATTTAGGAATTAATTTCTAAGAGCCTAAAAAGGTTAAATGGAACACTAGCCCACTTCAACTCATGAGACTCTGTGAAAAAAAATGTTTAAGAGGGACTTCAGAGAAGTTAAAAAAAAAATCTTTTTGAGACAGTTCACAAAATAGTCATGAAGAATAGAACCTGCTTGGAACAATGAAGAGACTTTAGACAAGAAAAGTGAGAAAGACAGTGACAATCAGCCTGCCATCTTCATCAGAAGTGGACTGAGAAAGGCTGGTCATACTGGAGATGTGGCTCTGTGGTAGAGCATTTGCCTGGCATGTGTGAGGCCCCTTGCTTAATCTTTAGTTCTGAAGAAAAAAATGAAATGGATGGTCCACAACTGCTGTGGTCAGTCTGTCTCCTCAAATAAGGCTCTGTCCTCAGCCTAGTTGCCAACCATACAATGTAACCATGATGTCCGTGGTCACCTTGCCACAAGAAGGGGAGGGTTTGGAAATAGTCTGGGTTACTCTCCATTTCATTTTTTCCTTTTAAGTTGTTCTACTGTTATCTTTTCATGGCTCTTTCTCTTCTATGTATAAAAAGGAGGTGTTATTTAAGATGATTTTCTTTTCTGCCCTTTTGCTTTTTATTCTCTTTTCTTTTCTACATTGACGACTCATGAAATTCTGGTCCAGTTTTCATCTCCTTGATGAGCTGTGAACTAAATTTCTCTGTTGCCAGAAGTCATCTTACAGGTACAAAATTGCATGTTGAAAACCAACCTATTATCATCTCCTCCTAAAGCTTCGCCTCCTCTAATATTTTTGATTAATGGCGATGATATCGAAGCAATCCTCCAAGTCAGCAACCATGAAATGAACTTTAAGCCAAACCCTCCCTATTTGCCTACCACATTGTATATATTTTGGTCTCCTCTTCTCCCTGATGCTTCTTGAAAGTAAGAACTCATGTTATTCATCCTGCTTATCTCTGAGCCTAGAGGATATTTAGGGTACAGCAAATTTAAAAGGTAGCAAGGAGGGAAAGAGAGAAGAACAGGAGGGTGGATGAAGAGAGAAACACAATAAAAAGAAAAGTAAAGGAGAAGAAATGAAAAGAGCACTTTGAGCATAAAAGCAATTAACAGAAGTATTGAGCTATCAACCATAATAGGATGTTAGAAGGTCATTAACCCCACACCTATAATTCTGAGAAGAGAGCTGGCTTAGCTGGAAAAACATTATGAGAGGTCTTTAGTGTAAAATGTAGGTTGCCATGGGCCTCAACACCAATCAATGAAAGCTTGGAGAGAGTGGGGTATTGTATATAATACAAAGTCTGGAGAATCCCAAGGCAAATAGGAGGACAAGAGTGAAGAGTAGAAAGAAATGAAGAGATACAGGGGCTGGGGAGATAGCTCTGCGGCACAAGTGCCTGCTTGGCAAGTGTAAGGTTGTAAGTTTGAACTCTGATCCCACCAAAAAAAAAAAAAAAAAAAAAAGAGGGAGAGAGAGATACAAAAAAAAGTAAAAACACACGCTCTTTGTCATACATGAATACAAACAAAAAAGTGATCCAAATACGAAATAGTGACTAGTAGAAGTAGGGAAAGATGCAGTCAAAGGAGAACAAAGGAAGACTAGGTTTTATCAATGTACACTGTATTCCTATGTTGAAATACCAATGTGTATTATTAATGCATTTTATCAGATTTAACATAACTTTTGAAAATGAAACATAGGGCTTGTGAGCCCAGCTAGTTGTCCCCCCAAAGACTCATGCAGTCATGGAGTGCCGTGAGAGTGCTGCACCCACCCTGGGGCAGGTAGTCCGCATGACAATGTAAGGAGCTGAGGCTGGCTAGCTGCCAGGGCTGCTGCCCCTCCCTTTGCGCTCTTGCTCTTTGCCACCGCCATGAATGGCTGCTGTGTGTGAGCGGAGTATGGACTGAAACTTCCACTAACTGTGAGCTAAATAGACCTTTCCTTCCTTAACTTTGGGTATTGGGTATTTTGTCCCAGCAACAAGAAAAGAGTAACTGAGACAGCCCAGTACTTGGGTGTCTAAGGCAGGAGGATCACTGTAATTTGAAAGCCAGGCTTATCTATATATTAACTTCAAGGCCAACCTGAACTGCATAGCAAGACTTTGTCTCTAAATAAATGAATAACTGTAAATAAGACCAAGGTCTCATTTACTCACCGTTGTGACTTCTGAGTCTTCAAGCTTATAAAAGCTTGGCATGGCTGGATTTCTTTTTCTTGTAATACACTGAAATGATAAAATTTAGGATCTAAGTTTACATAGGTTGAAAAATGAAAGAAAATTCACAAGCACAAAAGCCAGAACTACAGCTGCTCCCTGGGTTAATATTCAGAACCATACCTAATAGTCACAAATCATCAAGGGTATGGCCGCTAAACCCCCTTCTTTTGCCAGATAATGCAGGTGATGAGGTCAGATGACCAAGAGTTATGTGTAAAAGATCAAACCGAAGTTAGAGATTCAAGTGCTCAAGACTGTACAAGACACTGCTTTATTCCAAATTCAAAGAGACAACACTAAACCAATTTAAATTTCTAACAAAAACTCAAGCATTTCAAATTGATCTTGTCTAATCTCTTCTTATTCTCATTTAAAAGAGTGATGTAATCTTTATAGAGAACCTTGTACCATCCTCAAAATAGACACTAGCCTATATTGCTTGAATTTGAGAAAAGCAGTGTCAGGAAAGATTGTTCGGGCAGTAGACCTACAATTATTTTTACTACCCCTCATCAAGGGACCTATGTTCACTTATACACACTTGAGTTCTCAGAGGTAAGAGAAGCAGTAAAGGAACATGGGTATGTCTAATAGTTTGAAGTAGAATTGTTTATGTTTGCCAATAACATGTTCTAGAAATAGAACATTTCTAGCTACTAGGCCACTATAACTTTCATATTCATTTTGGTGTTATATAGTGTACTTTATTTCTTTTATATGCTTCAGTCCAAATTTTATAACTAGTAATTATATGTGTTGTTATATTAAAAGTTAGTGTAACTACTCATTTTGGCAGGCTAATGAGGTATAGGAATACAAAATGCTAGATGTATGGGATCTTATAGAAAATTCTACTGTCATACTTGTTTTTGTAATAAACCAAGTTGTGGACCTCCAAAAGTATGCTGCTACCTTTTAATAAAACCTCTCACAGCGAGAGATAAGTAAGTTCACTCTTACTTCTCAACATTATTAGTCACCTCTGCTATAAAGAAAGTGCTCGGGGTTATTTTGGAAGCAGAAGAATGAGTTAATGCCTAAGAAAAGCATGACAAGCTGATGTAAGTCAACAAATAAAGCACCAAAGCCTCAGATCCATAGGAATCATTCCCATCTTGTGGAGGTTATAACAACCTGTTCTGTCAGCATTTACACAATCTTTTTGCTCCACTAATTTCCTTAGGTTTTGGCACTGCTCCCAGCTAGTACCTTCTCCAAGTTGCCCTATGCCACACCAGTAGTTTTAAGTTAGAAACATTGTTCAGATATTGCATTTTTCTACTTTATAATTGCCTGTCAGAGGCCCAATTTTCCATTTTACTTTACAGTACCCGGATTGCACCCCAGGCCTTCTCACTGATGGAGTCTCCATTCCGCTTTTAGTTTTTTGAGATAAAAACTAGATAAGTCACTGAATTTCCCATGCTGGCCTTGAACTTGAGGTAGTCCCTCTGCCTTAGCCTCCCAAAGTAATGGGATTTATAGGCCCGAGTCACCACACTGACCAAGAGACCATTCTTTACTTTTATTCTCCTAGAAATTAGTCTCACTCGGAAGCAAGTTTCTGTAGTGTAGCAGTAAAGAAAAGCACGGGCAACATTCCCAAGGCTTGGGGTTTTGTTTTGTTTTGCTTGTTTCCTTCTGAGGCATTTCCTTCTCATCCTGGCGACATGAACTCAGCAGGCCACACCAAAAAGCAGGTGCCACTGAGCAAGCTATTGCTTGGCCATTGTGAAAAAGAGAATCAACCAGCTACCAATGACAATGACATAAATGCAGAATAAAAGAAACACTTTATTTCACTTTTGAGCCCCTGCTTTGCAATTGACCTACTTTTCACAGCCCAAAATAAGCTTGCTCACTGATTTCTGACATAACTGTCCAAACAACTAAGATTGCCCAAAACCTCACCGGTGTGAAACTTGCCTGTCTTACACCTCAGTCAGTATGCAATTGAACAAAGGGAGAATACACTGAGGACCAAAATGTTACTTATATAAGAGGGCCTCTCACTCTTCAGAATCTATTTATTCTTAGTGCGCACAGAGTCCAAGGAAGCCTAAAGGCAGGGCACAGTAATTCTGAAAAGCACAGGCTCTGGAGTTCAACTGGGTTCAGTCATGGCTCTACCGTTTACCGGCTGTGTGACCTTGGCCGAGTTACACAAACTCAGCCTTCTGTTGGATTGCTCATAAGACATGGGAAATCATATCATATTTTATAGTGCTGTTAGAAGGATGAGATGTGTTAAAATATACAAAATGCTAAGAACTGTGCTTGGCACCCAGTTTTTAACTTCTAAGCCCTGCACAAAAAAAGGCAGAGTTTCTACAAGCAAATGAATTAACGTCAGGCAGCAGTAACAACCGAAGTCTCATGGAAGAGGGGAGGGGACTCTTAAAAATAGATAGGAAAACTAAGGACATTCAGGAGAGAAGCAAAGCCCGGGAGGGTCAAGGGCATCCTCACTCTACTGCACCATGACAGAGTCATAAAAACCCACAAAGAAGAAGCTGAACCATCACATCTGAGGATGTCACTCTTTCTCAGGTTTGATGTTTATAAAGATGATCCTGAATATATAAGAAAAAATGTAAATACTCCATAGTTCAATTGAAAAAGCCAGGCTTGAAGATACCTACTCAAAGGGCTGCTCTGCTTTGGATACGACATGCTTCCGAGTGCTTACATGCTGGGGACGTGGTGCTCAGCAGTGCTCAGAGGGACCCTGGGGAAGTGATGCGAGCATGTAGCCCCGAACCCCATCAACACATTCGGCCATGGAGGTGTTCACAACGCAGCCTGCTTTTAGAAGGTGGGGCGATCAGATGAAGCCGGTCACCTTGGGCATGATGCGCTAGGTGCCAGGTTCAGTGCCAGGCTCTTCGCTTGGGGGCTGCTCTTCTTGCCTCTCCACTTCCCAGCTTCCTTCCTGCTTGCAGTTTCGCTCCACCACAACTTTCTGCCATGAGTTCTGGCTCATCTGAGGCCCGCAGCAGTAGAACCACCCACCACTAGAGCAGGCCCTCCAGGCAGCCTCTGAAAAGACTGTGGCCCACAGCAAATGGACATCAATGCACCAGAGTAAATCTCTCATCCCTTTGAGTTGCTTTCTCATGTATTTTTTCATAGCAGATGAATGGTAAGTAACACGAAAGTCAATTTGCAAGTTTGTATGTCCTCACTGAGTTATGAAAAAGCCCTCAGTTATTCAGATTGATCCCCATCTTGTTCTTGGGTAAGACGCTAATGAAAGTAAAAACAGAATGTAGCCATACTCTCTGCGGGGTGCTGACAAAGACTGCCCGATATTCCCAACTTTCATTCTCTGCATCTTCCTTTGAGAAACTGAAATGTCCTGAGCTGTTGGGTGCGGTGGTACATGCCTAGAAACCGAGGCAGGCATATTATAAGTTTAAATCCAGCCTGAGAAACACAGCAGAGCCTGTCTAAATTTTTTAAAGACCTGGGACCATATTGTCAGTAGCACAGGGACTGCCTAGTGTATGAGAACACCTGGATCCAAGCCTTATTGCAGTAGTCTCTTGCAATTTCGCAGTTCAACTTTCGCAGACTCACTGTTTTGCAGTTTTCGGAAAGGTTAATCCGACCCTGCCTCAGGCACGCTGAGCCGGCTACCAAGTCCAGGTGTAGTGGTGCACACCTGTAATCCCAGCACTGGAGAGGCTGAAAACAGGAGAATCACTATGAATCTGAGCTATGTAGTGAGACCCTGTACAAAAATATACTTTAAAAAAAGTTTATCTAAATTATGTATTACATAGTTTTCATTATATTGCAGGATTTCATGGTAGTCTACAGTACTATATATGTATTTGTATGTGTAGTATTTATGGTTTTAATGTTTTTTGCCTTTAAAAGCTTTAAATTATATAAAAATGTATTTAAAATGTTAATTCTAATATGTTAAAAGAAGATTAAATTAAAATGAAATACACTGTATAGTGTGTATTTCCTTAGTGGATGAATACATACTGAACCGTATAGTATGTGTATGTTGTTAAAATTATGTAGATTCATGAGTCTAGAAAATGGTAAGAACATTACAAGTATTTATAAAAGTGTTGGAAAAGTTTACAAGAGTATGGGAAGAGTTTATAAAGCCTTAAAATATATATGAATACTAAAATAAATATAGCGTGGCCACTTTGTTGATTTTCGCATAACGTGGGGGTGTCTGGAACGGAACCTCAGCAATACGTGAGGGACCCTGGACTGACGAAGATGCCCTACATATGAGGAGGTGATGTTGCACATATAAAGTCCACGTCCAAGGCTCCCTTCAGTTCAGGGTAGCCAAATTCTCATCACAACACCACATAGAAATACATTCCGTAACTTCTGTAGTGATTCTTCTTCAGAAGTTTGCTTCACTTTTACTCTTCCTCTGTCCAGAATCAGTATGCAGAATATGACCAGTTAAGCTCTCTAGCTTCCACCATGCACATGGGGAAACACCAAGGAAATTATTCAAGTAAAACAAAACAAACAAACAAAAACCCTCGGCTTCCTGGGCACATTTGTGGAGGGATCAGTGTGCCCTGCCTCCCTGAGCCTGATAGCTCCAGAGAGACAATTATCTTCTGCTTCACTGGAACCAGAGCAATTGGGTTTCTTTGCTGTAGCAGCCCAGTATTACCTCAGTAAACTTAAAGAAGATAATAGAAATTAAGTATTGTATACAAGTATTGTATGCAAGTACTGCGTTATGCCCTACAAAGGTGAAGAATTAACTAGTTCCAAGTTCTGTCTCCAGAAACTTTACAATCCAGAAAAGGTAATAAATAATTATGTGACCTTATTATCTATATTATTGGTCTTCTGAGAGTTGTAAACAAGGCATTATGTACTTAGAGAAAGAAACGCGTTTATGGAAGTGGGCCACAAAGTCTATCAGGAAAATCTGTAGAAGGAACTATAAATAACAGGTTTCAAAGACATAAATAAGCATTAAAAGAAAAGGTATGAATAAAAATATTATTGAAACAAGGTGAATGTAAATTAGTTACAATAGAGCTTAGAGCTGAAGGACCTTGGAACTCATAAGCTCAAACAGTAAATTACAAAGAGCAGAGCATTATTAAGGTATAAAATATTTATTAGGTTTCTTCTGCATGTAAATATTGTACTCAAAATAGTCTGATGTTTTATGTACCTAACAGCTCTAGCACGGGTTGCTTATGTCTGATTCAGCAAGCCCCAAAACTGTGAAGGACTGAGAGAAAGCAGTGCTCCACCCTACCAGGGCTGAGGGTGCTGAGGCACGCAGCCATGTGGGGTGTGCTACCCAAAGGGGAACGATCAGGCCATTCCTGGCACAGACGCCAAGCGAGGTGGGGTTAGAGCCAGCGTGGCAGCCCTGAAACTGGGAAAAAAGGGCCAGATTCAAAATCGCAAAGGTCTTGGCCGGTGTGATTGTGTGGAGTTCTGTGAGAGAGGAGATGGAGGAAAGCACCACAGTTTAAGACCTGAACGCACAAACTGACAGAATAAGGAACCAGGTGATACAGTTGACTACAACTTGGGGGTAAGAAGAGTGCACTAGACATGCTGAAAGGCTTCTATAGTCGACACACAGAACCTATGCTTTCTCAGTACCCATGTGTAACAACCAGCCATACACACACTCGTGTGTGTGTGTGTGTATCATAATACATATTTACGCCAAAAATATATTTTATATATATATATATATATATATATATATATATATATATATATTTATTTTATTTATTTTTTTTTTTACAAGATGGGCTTATGATAGCTGCCTGCAGAGTCAGAGTCAGATATGGAAGAGTACAAAGGGCTATCTGCACACTGGAGGTCCAAAGGAGCCAGCTGAAAGCTTGGCACTCATTGTAGTGTACTGTGTCAGTCCCTATCAGGAGGCCAAAGGGTTTGGAATTAAGGCTGGAGGGTCTGTGCTGGAAGCCAGGCAACAATGCCCCAGGTGAAGGCGAAGACTAGCACTCCTCCTAAGAAACAGAAAGGAGCCTTTGTTCATTTATTTCTCTTTTATTTCACTCCAAAAGTTGTTGGCTGGTGTCACTCACACCCAGGGAAGGTATTCTGACTGCAGTAAGTCCCCTCAGTCACACACACAGCTAAGCTGATCTAATTTAGCTGGGTGTGTCTTACTCAACCTGACACCATCAGTTATGATTCCTAATGTGAATTAGGAAAAATACCTTTGTGTCTCTAAGAATAGGGACTAATAAAGTCAACTCATACATTTTAACTGAAGATTAATAGGATAACATTAAATGAAAGGGAATAACATCTACCTAGTACTGCAGTTTGTATATAATATTTTCTAAACAAGATCTAGTACTTTTAAAATTTTATTAATTTTAATAAAAAATAACAATGAAACTGTTTGAAAACACATTAGTAGGACAGCCACAATAATTAATACAATACATATTGTTGTGTCCATAGTAGTTGTTCAGAGTACAAGATGCAGACATGGTAACTTTTCTAAACACTATTGGTGCAAATATTTCTTCTCATTGAACTAAGACAAAGTAGTTGTATGTGTAGTCCAATATTCTATAATAGTAGTGAGTTACCAGCAAAACTGGCAACATTGGAAACTGTTGACTTGAGCCTTTTACAACTCATCATACTAATCTGGCTTTACTTTTTATGTTTATGGTTAAACTTCCCTGCTAGATGGTTAAGGTCAACCTAAAGCAAGACCTATATAACAAAACATGTAGCTTTTGTATCTGACAAGGTCAGTCAAATCCCCTCAGGATTTACCTTGAAACCATGTGTTGGTACTGGTTTTTTTTTTTTTTTTTTAAACGAGGCTTTATTTATTTATTTATTTATTTATTTATTTATTTATTTTTGGTGCCGAGGACTGAACCCAGGGCTTCCAGCTCGCTAGGCAAGCATTCTACCGCTGAGCCAAATCCCCAGCCCCTTGAAACCATATGTTGTTGACATTGTTCCTGTTGTGTTTCTCCTAGAAATTATGAAAAACTGGGGGCAAAATAAATGTTAGCATTCCATCACTGTGACATGATATCCAAGATAGGTATGTTTGAATAAGGAAACCTTTATTTTGCTTCACAGTTTGGGAGGTCTTCATCCATGGTCACTTGGCCCCATTGCCTTTGATTCTGCAGTGAAGCAGTAGATAATGACCAGGGCATGTGATGGGGGAGGCAGCTCACTTCCCAGGACCCAGGAAGCAGAAAGGGGGACAGAGAGAGAGAGGGAAACACAGAGACAGAGACAGAGAGACAGAGACAGACAGAGAGACAGAGACAGAGAGACAGAGATAGAGACAGAGACAGAAACAGAGACAGACAGGGTTTTATCTCTGTGAGGGCACATTCCAAAATAACCAACTTCCTCCCAATAAGCCTCACCCCCTAAACATTCTAGGACTTCCCAAGAGCACCTCAGGTTGTTGACCAAGGAGTTTTGGGGAACATTCTAGACTTGAACTGTAGGGAAAGACAGGTTTGAAAGCTACCAAATAAAGTTGTTAACACTGATAAAATTGTGAAAGAAGAGATAAAAGTTTTGAGGAAAGAATTATGGGAAATTCCTCCTTTATCAAAGAAGGGAATCAGTAATGGAGAAAGAGAAGGAAATATAAGGAAGAGGAATATGAGGAAAGAATGAAAGAATAAAATATGAGGAAGAATGAAAGTTGAATACAGCCAGACACAGAAGGAAGCTTGCCATGCAAAGACAGAGTCAGGGATCAGAATTATGCTGTGAAAAGCCATTCAACACTTGGACCTTTCAGAAGCTGAAAGAGGACAAAAATCTTCCCTACAGTCTTCCAAACAGGGAGCCCTTCCAACACTTTGGTTTTTGGACATCTGCCCTCCAGAACTATGAAAGAATAAATTTCTATATTTCTCCTCATAGCAAAAAAAACCAATATACCCATCCACAAGGGAGCTAATGGATGCTTTTGAGCTTCTGAGGGCTTCTGAGGAGTCTCCAAAAAACTTGGAAGAAGCCTCTTCAACCACAGGAGGTTACATTCCTACCTAGAGACAGTACCAAATACGTATCTTACACCATCACTGTAAGCAGAATAATGGCTTACCTTCTAGTCCAGAAACATTAATGGAGAGTAGATATGAGACAAAAGCATATTAGGGATCCCTTATAGAAAATGTTGACCAAGCATTATTAATCCCAAAGCTCCACAGAAGAAGTCATTGAATAAGAATGAGACTTAATCACTTAGAATACTCTATCAGCAGAAAAAAGATAGGTTAAAGTCCTAACTCATGGTCTTTTGAAAAGAAAGATGCCAATTAGAACACCACTGGGAGCAAGGTATACCCAAGAAAGCCACACAAATGCTGAGGTTCGCCCAGGCTTCCTTGATAACACACCAAAGGGAACCACTGTCAGAGGGAATAGAGAGGACAAAGAGCCATTCTGATTGAAGACAGTGCTGAGGAATCTTATCACATATTTGGGTTAAAAACAGCCTGCCTAGGCTTTGAGTCTATTAGATATCATAGGAGGAAATAAATTGAAATTTAGATATCAAGGTCCAGGGTTGTGTTGCAATCTCTCTGGTGAGGTGGAGAAAAGATACTACAGAGAGGCATATCACAGCAAAGAAAGAAACAGTAGGCTGAAGCTTCTTCTCTTCCTTGAATCAACAAATTATAAATGAGATAAAAAGGGAAAAATTTTTGGACAACTCTTGGGAATTTTTTAGGATTCATGCACATAAAATGGGAAAAATTAGAGAATTAGAAAGGACATCGCCTCTTGATCTTTTGGTTAAGATCAAGTATAGCAGGAGAGGCTCACAGAAAAAGAAGTTATAGGGGAAATTATTTATTTATCTTTCTTTCTTTTGTGTGTGGCTGGCTCAGTCTGCCCTGAGGCCATGTACTGCTGGGGTACTCCCTGTGTTTGCTGAAGCTTCCCTATGCAGGCACTCTAGACCACTGAGCTATCTCAGTGGCCCTAGCGGAAACTATTTATAATGAATATAAAAATTTTATTTGAAAATGGACTGAAATCATTACACACATCTAAAAATTTCACTAACAAAACCAAATCTACTTTTTTAAAGGATGTTTCTTTCTATGCGGTAAATAACATAGTCTACACAACCAAGATAAAGCTTATTTTTTAAAGCATGAAACAATTAAAACTCAAGACTGGACTATGTACGTAAAAAGATTGGTGCCGGCCTGGCAAATGCAAGGTCCTGAGTTCAATCCCCAGCTCCGGAGGGTGGGGTGGGGGAGATTGGGACATATAATTAAGATGGATTAATTTAAGCAGGCTTGTAGCCAGCTCTGTATACTTTTTATGAACTCATCAGTCACAACCTCCAACCTTTTATCACTCCATATCCAAACAGATACTCCATCAATCCTCTGCTTATGACTTTTGGATCCCACCAGCCTTTTCACTGTTTCTCATCGCCACCCTTTCTTTGCTTTCCTGCCTCTGCAGATAGAGTTCCACAGTCTTCATCATGTTACCAGGTAGTCTCCCTCTACAGTGGCTTGCCAGGTGGAGATCACTGGGGTTGGCATTGCTCACATCTCCTTCTGGACTCCAAGTTTTCATAATCAACTGAGAATTGAATAAAACAAAACAAAATAAAAAAAAGAGGAATCCTTCAAAAAAAAAAAAAGTAGAAATGAAAAGTGGGTGAGAAGCTTGCTGTGCAGAGGGAGTTGGGGCTGAATAACAGAAGAAAAAGCAAGATAACAGTACACCTCATAGGACATAGTGCAGGCTGTCATGAGTAAAGCCTGACTAGCCAGCTCTGCAGTATCTGTGTGTATTATGCCATCCACATCTCAAAGACACCTGCGAGAACTCCTGCATGTGGGTCCTGAGAGGCAAGTCTGGGACCCCACCTCTCATGCTGACCTTAGGTCGAGGTCTTCCTATTGAAGACCTTTATGAGTTCTCACAGGAAGTTAAGTGCTGGACTTGGGGAACTGTTTCAAAGTATGTGTTCTAGGATCTTGCAATTAATAAATAGGTCATACCTCCATCACCAGGCAGCTTTTCTGTGCCCTAATCTCCTGCCTCATTTCCCCCTGGGAGACACATATAAGAGACAACAGTCCCTTATTATTTTGCAGTTCAACTTTCACTGCCTCACTATTTCACAGGTTTTCACAAAATATTAATCTAAATTATTTATCATGCATTTTTCCCTATATTGTGGGATTTCACAGTACCATACAGTATATATATGCTGTTAAAATTATGTAGGTTTATGAATGTAGAAAATGACTTAGAATCATAAAGGTGATTTCAAAAGTGTGGGAAAGTCTTATACAAATGTAGAAGGGACTTACAAATCATATATGCATATATATACATATATGTACATATATATATATCTACATATATATATATATATATATATATATATATATATTACTAAAATATAATGTCACCACCTCACTGATTTTCACTTATTGAGGAGCTCTCTGGAACATAATCCCTGCAGTGAGTGAGTGACCACTATAGTTCTGTATAGGGAGCTGAGGGAGTAAGGGTCTTTAACTCGCATAGCTTTTACAAGCTAGAAAGGGCTATAAATCCCTCCTACTGGGGATTATGTGTTTACCATCCGCCTTGGGGTGAGGTGGCTCACTGCTTGGATTAAAGAAAGAAAAACCTGTTAGAAAACATGAAAAGATTTTGGACACTGATGGTAGCAATATGTAACACTAAAACTATGCTTGGAATGTCTGTCATTCTGGCTTTTAGATGTATGCTGCTGCCAATATAGTTTCAGTTACTGTTATACATTCTCTCAAGTAAGTGGTTGGTTGACAAGAAAATAAAAAGGATATTAAATGAGAGTAAGAAAATAGGAAAAATGACAAAGGATGCCAGGCTAAAATTTGGCACATGCTTATACTTCTAAATATTTGTGTACAAATGTGTAACTGCTTTTATCACACTCCATGGAGATTTATTAGAATATCAATTATTTATTAGCCGGGCGTGGTGGCTCATGCCTGTAATCCCAGCACTTGGGAGGCTGAGGCAGGAGGATTGGTGCGAGTTCGAGACCACCCTGGGCTACAAAAGTGAGAGCAGGACCAGACTCAACTGCATAGCGAGACCCTGTCTCAAAAAGACAAAAAAAATGATTTATGGTGTTATGGTTTGTGTCTAGTTGTCCCCTCAAAGCCTCATGTAGTCACTGGGTGGGGACTTCTATAGATTGAGACTTGACTAATGAGTCGCTGGGATTATGTGTTTTAGTACTGATGGGATTATGGGTCTGAGTAGGGCTGGGACTATGAGTGTGGTCTAGGGCGGATATCCTAAGGCAGAGAGTCTGATAGGAATATAAAGAGAGACAGAGAGACAGACTAGAGCTGTTGCTCTCTGCTGCCCTGTTTGGTTGGCTGCCTCTGCCACCATTTTGTTGTTGTTCCACCATCATGAACTGGATGCTCTCTGCCCTGTTCCACTCAGCCTTGGGACAGCTGAATATGGACTGAAACCTCCATGAACTGTGAGCTAAATAAACCTTTCCTTCCTTCGTCTTGGGTGTCGGGTATTTGTCCCAGCGATGAGGATAAAGTAACTAAGACATACGGAAAAATACCAATTCCAAGTTAATTCTAAGATGTTTGATATTCAGAAAGACAATGATATTAAGCTCAAGCACCTATGTTTTAGAGTAATAGTATCACTAAGCTTTTCTTCTGGAGGGCTAAGAATATAAGTTTACAGACCAAAAATTTGAGAAAAAGAAGGGCCACAAGGATAGCCAATATTTTGGCCCTAGCCCTTCAAGGTCAGTGAGGACTCGGGACATAAGAGAACCTATACTGTAACATCCTATAACTCAGTGGTGTCCCAAATTTTCTGTTCAAGGAGATTATGGTACCACAGAAGAAAGGGGCTGATGATATATAATGTGCTTAAGGAGAGTCACCTAGAGAGAAAATACTCTCTCAGGCTTTCACAGAAAGCAACCTGGTCAAGCAATGGCCATGACTCATCGAGACAGCTGACACCGACAACAGTTCTACAAAGCACTCTACCTGGTTCCAAAGTAAATCCTGAGGGGATTTGAGTGGCCTTGGAAGATACAAAAACTACATGTTTTGTTATACAGGTCTTGATATAACTTGCCCATAACCACTTCGCAGAAAAGTTTAAACATGACACATAAAACGTAAAGGTAGTTTAGTATGCTGAGCTATAAAAGGCTCTAATCAACAGCTTCCAACATTGCTGGTTTCACCAGTAAACCACTGCAATCATGGAACATTTGACTATGTATACAACTACCTTCTCTTAGATCAAAGAGAAGCAATCTATTGTACTAATAACCATTAGAAAATTTATCATGTATACACCCTGTGCTCTGTATAACTATAATGAGGACAACAATATGCATTATATCAATTATTGGGAATGTATTACTAACGTGTTTTGAAACTGTCACGTTGTAATTTCTTATTAAAAGTAATTTTAAAAAAGAAAAGTTAATGGAGAAAATATAAATAAAGTGTTTGGCAGTCAAAAAAAGAAAAGAAAAGAAAACATAAAAAGAGTCAGTGTCCAATGATTGGGGAGATAGCTCAGCGATCTAAGCACCTGCCTAGGCAAGCACAAGGACCAGGGTTAGATCCCAGGTACCATATGCCATCCAGGACTGTTGCCCTGGTATGGTGTTGTGCACCTGTAACAGCAGCACTGGGGAGGCTGAGAAAGGAGGATCACTATGAAAGGAGATCATTAGGCAGTCTGAGCTGCCCAATGAGACCCTCTACCAAATAAATATTTTTAAAAATTAAAGAAAAAATGTTAGTGCCCATTCAGCTGCCTGTTTGACAGGCGAAACAGACTTTACTATTAGACCAAATATGAGAAGTCAGATTTTTACTTTTTCTATGGTAGTATTGAAATCTTTCTTGAAAAAAAATTTCAAGTCTTCCAGAGACTCATAACACTAGCTTTCTCTTTTGGGTGATCTCATTTGTCCAACAGTTTGGGTGACACTGGTTGTACTCTAGAAAGAGAAAACCAATTATCTATTCCTGCTACATTTCCTGCAGTGGATATTACAAGGATCACTGAGGAGTGGCCTTTCCAGTTTGGCTTTAATTGGTCAGCAGATATCTCCTCACTCCAAGTTCCTCTGATCCTTGTGTGTAGGATGGACAGTAGGTGGTCCTCCCAGGCAGGACTCTGGCCATGCATTTGGTTAGCCTGTTGTAGTTGGCCCAGATTAATGAGTTACTGCAAGAGTCTCATAGTCTCTGGATCTACTACCACATCAGAAGATAGGAATGACCTCCCATAGAACCTCTTTTTTTGTTTTGTTTTTGCAGGACCAGGTTTGAACTCATGACCTTGCACTTGCCAGGCAGGCACTTGTGCCATGGAGCTGTCTCCCCAGCCCTCATAGAACCTCTTAAATAGGCCCAAACTTGATACTGGCAACAATCAGAGCTGGGATCTAGATATATTCTGGCAAAGATTTTCCAGAGCTCACTTTAGGACCTGGTTGGCTCTCTACCTTTCCAAAAGACTGAAACTACTAGATGGAATAGAGGTGATACTTTATACCCAAACTCTTTGCCAATGCTTGAGTTATTTGTGCTCCAGGTCTGGGTCTCCCACCTTTTATATCACCAGGGAATAGTTTCATGGAAGACAATTTTTGCAAGGGTGGGCTGCAGGGAGGAGTGCATGGGGGAAGATTCTGCCAATGGTTCACAGAAGCATACAGTTAAGGTCCCTTTGCTCTTTACAGTAAAGCTTGGAATCCTTTAAGACTAATCCTGCCATTTACCTGGTACAATGTGAAGCTCCAGTTATACTGTGAGCACAGGGACTAGCTCAAATTTCAGATGAAACTTCTGGACTTGCCACCCTCTAGCCGCTTGCTAGGCAGCCTGGCTCTTGACATGCCGCAGACTGGTGCCACATTTGGAACCCCTACTGTAGGTCTTATCTCTACTTAACACATCCTTTCTCCTTGCTTTATGTTACACATAGCTCAACCTTCCAAAACTTAGACCTCCCCTCTCTTTATATTATAGTGTTTCCCATCTCCAAGATGATTGCCATTAGCATACAAACATAAGATCTTATTTTTAAAAGAAAACTTGTTCCTATACTCTTCATTAGTTGTCTTTTTTATCGTTCCACTTTATAGATGAACTTAATTTTATACCCGGAAAATTGGTCCTTGATCTTTGTCAGGTGTATTATCCCACTGTTGTAATAGACAGTGGTAAATTCTTATTCCACTTCATCTTGACTATCACGCATATTTCAAATCATTGTTCACTTTGCCTTTGAGTGATTTTCTTCACAGGCCTTCCAGAACACCAGATTTTCTTTATTCTCCTAATTCAATACTGGTCTCTTTTTCCTTTTCTTTTCCTTTTCATATACCCAGTCAATAAGTAGTATAGTGTGCTAAGGCTCAGTTCTTAGACATCATTTTTTTTTGTACACTGTCCTAAATTGTTAAAATCTAGTCTTGTGGTTTTAAAATTTATTACTATGTGAATAACCATCAATTTCATTTCTCAGATCTTTCCTCTGAACTCTAGCTTCACACAAGTATAATGCTTTACTGTCTCTGTTACTAGGTTAAGAGGACATAGAACACTACATGCATATCCTTTTTTAAAATTTAATTTTGTAAAATAAAAATGAACACTAGGACAAAAATCAGAAACAAAGACAGAAACAGAATAGCATACAACAATACATATGTTACAGATTTTCAAAACAAGAATAGTTGATTAATGATAGTTGATATATTATCTATTTTTAATGTCAAATCTGCTACTCAGACAAACAGAATTACTCATGTGAGATTGGACAAATAATTGAATATTAAAGCTTACTTTCAAGAAATCTTTTTTCCCTTGGCTTTTTAAAAAATTTATTAAAGAGAGTGTAATAATTTTTTTTTTTCAGAACCAGGCATTGAACTCAGGTCCTTGAGTTTGCCAGGCAAGCGCTTATTCTTTAAAGAGAATATAATAATGGATAAGACATTAGAAACAGTACATACTTAGAGGACCAAAAGGAGAGGTATTCAACCATGGGGTTTGTATTACACATTGCTGCCCTTGGTGTAGTTGCTCAGATCACAGATATCAGCAAACAGATGTAATCAAAGTGAAAATTCTACACAGTAACAATTATTTTCAAAAAGCTGATAGATAGAAAAGTATATAGACAGGATGGCTGCGCTGATAGAAGTTTTTAGTAAGTCACCTCAGCCATCCACTATATATACTTGTATGTTTTTTCTTACTTGTTTCCTACCTTTTCTCCTTTCTCTTGTCTTCATTGTTTAATCCTTAAGTTTCATTTCTTTCCATTTTATTATATCTGTCATAACTTTCAGGTTTTCTTTCTTCTTTTTGGTTCTTATATTAGGGAGACAATATGATATTTACACATGTGGGTCTGATGTATTTCCCTTATAAGTATAGCCTCTAATTGCATCCACTTACCTGTGAAAACTTCAGGTTATTCTTTCTTTATAGCTGAATAATAATCCATTGCATAAAAATACCACATCTTTTTCATCCATTCCTCAAATGATGGTCAATTCTGTTTCTAAGATTTGCTATGACAAATTGTGCTGCTGTAAACATGGGTGCACATATATCACTATGGCATGATGTTTTCAGTTCTTTTGGGAAAATACCAAGAACAGTAATAACTGGATTAAACAGGATTTCAGTTCGAGTTTTTTTAGAAGTCTCCACACTGATTTCCATAGTAGTTGTACCAGTCTACATTCTCACCAGCAGTGGAAAAGGGTTCCTTCTTCACCCACCCACCCACTCCTGTAACCTCTCCAGCATTTGTTGTTAGTTGCTTTCTTCATGATAGCCATTCTTTCTAGGATGAGAGGGTATCTCCATGTTGTTTTAATTTGTATTTCTCCAGTGGCCATTGATATGGAGTAGTTCTTCGTGTATGTATTTGCCTCTTGTATTTCTTCCTCAGAGTAGTGCACATTCATCCCAGATGCCCATTTTTAGATTAGGTCTTTAAATTTTGGAAGTGTAATTTTTAGAAAATTCTTTATATATTCTAGATAGAAGAACTTTGTCTGAGTCATTATTGGTTAAGACTTTTTCCAAATGTGTGGGTTGTCTTCTCATTCCATTAGTGATTTCTTTTGACATGCAGGACTTTCTCAAAAGAAAAGGTCCCAGTTGTTCATTTGTCAGAGTATCTTGCCTAAAGTTTGATTTTTGCCCATGATGTCATCAAGATTTCCACCTACTTTCTCTTCTAGGAGATTTAGTGTTTCGATTTTAATGTTTAGATCTTTAATCAATTTTGACTTTAGTTCAGTGCATGGTGATAGACCCAGGTCTAGTTTTAGTTTTTGCCATGTGGAAAGCAAGTTTTTCCAGTACTATTTGTTAAAAAGGCTGTCTTTCTTCCAGTGAACATGTTTAGCCCCTTTATCAAAGAAAAGATTCTGGAATGTGTTTGTGGTTGTATCTGCATCACCTAATCTGTACAACTGATCCTCAAGTCTGGAGGTTTTTCCTCAGGACCAGTTTGATTTTATCATAGTAGCTTTGTAGTATAATTTCAAGTCAGGGATTGTAGTGCCTCTTGCCTTGCCTTTATTGCCCAGGATTGTCTTCACTACTCTGGGTCTTTCCTGTTTCCAAATAAAATTTAGTAATGTTTTCACACGCACATTCTTAATAGATGTGTGTAGTTATAAAATTAATGCACCTGAAACAGATTGTTATAATTTTCCTGTATGCACCCAAGACTTTGTAGTCTTTCTCATGTTGCCCGAATCAAGAACCTTGAAATTGTCATCAGTGTGTCTCTTTAATCTAACTCATTACCAAAGGCTTTCTGATAAATAAATATGTATAGCCTATATTCTATGCTCCAAATCACCATGTCTTCTACAACAAGATTACTATTACTAACCTAGCCTGCACTGGTTAGTATAACTTCCTGCACATTAACCATGATGATGCCTTTAGATGGAACGCAGATCAGATCTTAGGAACTGTGACATTTGTGAGAAATTTTGCCTGCTACCAAACTAATGAGTTATTCTGCTTCCCCTTCAGGGATACTAGCAGAAGGCACCAGATTACCATGTTGGAGATCAAAGGTAACCTAATACTCACAGTAATAGCAATAGTCAGTATAACATTGTTGTACCAGTTCCCTGGATCCTAACTCCCACCAGAGCATATGGAGGAAGAGGACTTGCCGTCATAGGCATGGGACATGTCATAGAGGAGCCCTGAAGGGAAAACCTGACCTCATATAAACAACCTTAGTGTAACTTCCTTCCCTCCTTTCCAGGTAGAGATCTTTCTATTTTATTCCCCTGAAATTTTAAAAAGAAAAAAGAAAGAAAGAAAGAAAGAAAGAAAGAAAGAAAGAAAGAAAGAAAGGCTGCTTTAAAAGAAAAAAAAAAAAAAAACCCTGCCATCCAAGGCTACTTGCTGTACAAATACTATTAAAAAGACAGTTCAGAGCAAATTACTTGGTAATGCCTTTGAAGAAGTGCAGAAATATTAAATATGCAGGAGGAATTTTGTCCAACAATCACTTGCCTACTTAAAACCTTTCACAGTGTCCCATTTTATTATAATAAAAGCTGTTCCCTAAAAATGTCCACACAGGTCCAGGTGGTATTTCCTTCTGCTCCCTGTTAGTCCTTATGCCCTGCGTTCTCCCTCCCATCCCCTAACACCAGCACACCATGATTCCTTAAAAAGCAAAGTATTCTCCCCCTTTGACTTTCACATAAATTATCTTTGTATTATATATCTATTATGATGATTAGATTTAGTTGTATCTCTGATACAACATTATTTTATTCAAGGTTCCCTCTCTCTGTATGATGTGATCGTATATAAATAAATTATTATAAAATGATATCCTTAGCATTCTCTATCTCCATTTACCCAATTTTAATTTCATTGTTTATCATTTCCTGGTACTTTATCTATTTGCCTGCTTACTGGTTTATTCTCAAAGACTATAAATCTAATGATTCCTTCAAAGAATTTTAAATTTTTATTTTCACTAAAAGCAAAACATTTATTTTCTTAACAAGGTAAGATGAAAGTATGAGCAATAAGCCAACAGAGAAGATCTCCAAGCAGTTTTCATTTAAAAACTGCAGTGCTTCTCAAATATGAAAAACAATGGTGCCTTATTTTGCACATGTCTATATTTTATATTCTGATGCTTTCCTTTTCCCCTCTCTGTAGTAACTCTTTAAATTTATAGTAACTATATGATTCCAATTAATCAAGACCAATATGTCTGCTCTCTGATAAGTGCACAAACCCCATCACAGGGACCCAATTGTTTTAGACTTCAAAATTCAGCCTACCACATCCTGTATTATGAAGGATATCAATGACATAAGATCTTTGTCTCAGGTCTTCCCCATTCAGATCAGGATGACTTAGGTAACTCATTTCCTACAATTTAACCTGGTTCAGTTTGCTGTTTATAAGTTGCAATAGACTAGAACACCTAATAGTATTTCAGTTCAATCTATCAAAATGATCAGAAGTCAAAATGGACTCCCTAAAATTTCTACCTAAAAGAAGTAATGCAAAGCTAAACAAAGAGATGTTTTCACTCTTAACCTAGAAGCATCAGGGGCCCAGTATGAGTTCGTTTCTTTCTCAGCATCTTCTGAAAAATTTGAGCATGGAACTTCTTTGCCTGCTGTAAGACTGTGGATTCTTAGATCTGGTACACGTGCTACCTGTCAATATCAGAATTGAGCTACATGTTATCATTATCTATGAAATACTTTAGAGAAGAGAATTGCAAAAATGATTGATATCTGAAGTCAAAGCTATTTTATTATTCTCATCAATTTCTTGTAAATATAATTCTTACTGAGATTTTTTAGAATGACATTTCTTCTTGTCTTTTATTTTCATTACATTACAATATGTAAGACTGTCTAAAGAAGGCATGACTAAAACTTACAAATCAAAAACTTACTTCAAAAGAGTAACCTGACAAACCATTCTTAATTCAATGACAACAATTACAATTTTTCTCTAATACTGGACTCGAGGATTCCTCTCTCAAAAAGCTGCCCCAAATCACAGCTTATGAACAGTACAAGGAAAAAATATTTATGAAAGCTGTTTACTCCCACTAGCAAGTTAAAAATATCAAATTAAAGTGAATTACTAATTTTGAACATTATATTGACATAGATCTGCATAAATTATAGCATCCAGTCATGGTGAGGCTATGATGGGATTATAAATTGAGAACCTTTCTTAACAGAGGCTTGGAAATAAATATAAAAGGCCTTAAACAGGCCTCCTGACTCGTCAATTCCAAGTGCTATTGTATTCTAACAGAGTACAGGTGCACAGCAAAATTTAGTTCTAAAAAATTCCTGTCTTGCTTTTGTTAAAAATTTAAATACCATGCAAACTTTCAGTTGTATGGAATTGTTTAAGTAGACTTGATACATCCCTAAAACAAAGGACAAAATGTTTTAGATTAACATGTAGAAGCATGGTAGGATGCCCTTAGTCTATTGTTAAATGAAGGGAAAAAAAGATCATCAAGCAGTATATATAATGTATTCTTTGCACATAAACATAAAGAAAAAATATCCTCACAGTGGATCTCTCTATAATTTTATTTTTCAGTCCCAAACTATCAACAATAACTATTTTTTATTGTTTTTATTACTTTTAATAAGAAATAACAATATGATAGTCTCAAAACACATTAGTAGTACATTCACAATAATTGACGTATTGCATATTGTCCTCATAATAGTTATACAGAGCACAGGGTGTAGACATGATAAATTTTCTGATCAATATTGCTAAGGAAGGAAACGGAAAAAAAAAAGAAAAAATTTCTTCTCTTTGAACTGTAAGGAAGTAATTGTATACATAGTCCAATATTCTATAACTGCATTGGTTTACTGGTGAAACTGGTAATGTTGGAAGCTGTTGATTTAAGCCTCTTACAGGTCATCATACTAATCTAGCTCTGTGTTTTATGCCTCATAATTAAGCTTTTCTGCTGGGTGATCAAGAGTAAGTTAAAGCAAGACCTGTATAACAAAACATTCATCTTTTGTATCTTCCAACAATAACTATTTTATAACAAAGATTAATTCAATTTATTTAATCCACATCCCATTTTTTTAATTCAATGACTTCTACACACTTGTAATTTGAAAAGTATTAGCAGATGAATATCCTTGTAAATATATAAATATGTTCTTGATTTCACACACACACACACACATGCACATGCATAGGTTTTCTTTTCTCATTAATTATCTTCCAATGAAATTGAAAGTTCCAAAAGATAAAATAATAATAATAATAATTGCATCTAATTTTTAAACATCTTGGTGGTCAGTAAGATAATAAGTACAAAAATTAAATCTAACTACTATTTATTAGGAATCGGAAATATGTGGTGGAAAGTGGTCTTAAATTAAAGTAGATCAAGCATTTGAAAAGTATCATATTTTATATCTGGATATTTCCTGAATTAATACTCACTAAGTTTTCTAAAAGAAAAACTACTGCTCAGCATCAGATCTGTTGCCAGTTGGGACTATGTACTGGCCATCACATCTAAGACTAACCCTTCATTAGAAAATGATGACTCATAGCTGAGCCCTGCCTTCCAGGTAGATCTGCCTAAAGATTTTATGATTTCTGAAAATCATTGGTCAATTTATCTTTAATTTGTTCTTTCTATTCTATTGACTGACTTTGTTTTGCACATTCATGTTACTCAGTCAGGCATAGTGGTGCACAAATGTAATCCCAGCACTTAGAAGGCTGTGGTAGGCAGATGGCAAGTTTGAGGCCAACCTGCGCTAGGTGGTAAGACCAGAACTCAAAAAGAAATGTGTTGTTTTGTTTAGGACACATGAAACAGATATTTATTTGTGTTACCTCAAACAATATTAAAGGGGCTTGCAATGAAAATGATTAAGGGACTAAATGCAGTGATGGACTACACTGGGCCCAAAGCGGGAAAAGAGTTCTAAATAGAACACTAACATTGATAAACTCAATTATCCCGAAAACAAATCCAGTGAAGAGGATAGATAGATAGATAGATAGATAGATAGATAGATAGATAGAGATACAGATATATAGATATCTTATAATATATCTATATATTACAAACCAAAGGATAATTAACAGCTAATTTATTTAATAGTTTGTGTTCATGTGTGGAGAGAGAGCTTCTAAAATCAAATCCAACAGAAAAAAAAAAAAAAAAAAAAGGACAATTAGCTTAGTGGAAAATGGAGCAAATATAAAGAGTTCATAAAAAGAGAAATATATAGCCGGGCCTGGTGGCGCTGGCCTGTAATCCCAGCACTTGAGAGGCTGAGGCAGGAGGATGGGTGCGAGTTCGAGACCAGCCTGGGCTACCAAAGCGAGCTCAAGGCCAGCCTGAAATGCATAGCGAGACCCTGTCTCAAAAAGACAAAAAAAAAAAAGAGAGAGAGAGAGAGAAATATAGAATAAAGATATTGCCATCATCACTCTTTTTTGAGTTGATTATTATAAGAAGCTTTCTTACTGAACAACACAGTATCATTGCAATGGAATACAGTAGTCCCCTGGGGAGGACGTTGCCATTGGGAGAAGTTGTTAGTCTGGTGAACCAACTTAGAGCCAGGACCAGTGATCCTGGTAGAGGGACCTAGGAATAGAGCAGTGACTGTGGACTGATGTCCCTGCCAGGCTCCTTCTTGCACGATGTTCATGTTTTGAACAGAGTCATGTACGTGTGAACCAGACATGCACTTGGCAGCTGGAGTTTGGAGCACACTCGCAAAGCATCTCACTATGAGAGAGTGAAATCATTTTTTCTAAAAGCATCCCTGCAGACTCTGGACATCTGTCCCACTGCTATGATTAAAGCTTTTAGTAGTAGGAACTTAGTATAATGTGACCACAGTTGAGTTTATCATCCCCTCCAGTATCAGTCAGGGTTATACTAGAGGTACAGATATAACACAAGATGTATAAATGTACCAGAGGTACACATATAACACAAGATGTATAAATGTATAAGGAATTCCAAGATTGGCTTACAGTGTTCAGCCACAGAATTAGATGAGGAAGCATGCAGAGGGCTTCTGCACACCAGAGAATGAAGGATTCAGTTCAAGGTCTGGAGCTCACAGCAGTGTTCTGTGCAAGTCCATATCAGGATGCTGGTGTATCTGCGATGGAAGGCTGATGAGTCTACACCAGAAGGCTGAAGGATCCAAGACAGAAGCCCAAAGTGCGCTAGAGCCAGGAGATGACATCCAAGCTGATGGCGAAGACTGGAGCTCCTCCAAGAAAGAATGGGCCCTCCATCCTTCCTCATTCTCCTTTTAGTTGATGAGCCACTCTAGAGTGAGACCTCCACACCCTGGGGTGTGGAATCACTGAGAGGATTTAGTTAAGCTCTTAGCTTCTCAAGTTGACACAATCAGCCAACCACCACACCTCTCTAGACTGGAGAACTACTGCTAGACCCGTACATTAATGGCTCTGCAACTATGAATTGAATGACAGAAAACTGCAAAACCTTTATGTTTTAGTTACTCTTCTCTCACTGCTGGAACAAACACCCGACACTCAAAATGAGGGAAGGAAAGGTTTATTTAGCTCACAGTTACTGGAGGTTTCAGTCCATACTTAGCTGGCTCCAAGGCAGCGCGGCACATGGCAGAAGGCAACCTTTTTTTTTGGTTGTTGTTGTTTGTTTGTTTGTTTGTTTGTCTTTTTGAGACAGTGTCTTGCTATGCAGTTCAGGCTGGCCTTGAGCTCACTTTTGTGGCCCAGGCTGGTCTGGAACTCGCATTGATCCTCCTGCCTCAGCCTCCCAAGTGCTAGGATCACAGGCGTGTGCCACCACACCAAGCTTAAAGGGCAACTTTCTTGGTGGCAGCTAAGAGTAAGAGCTGGGACAGGTAGCAGCAGCTCAAACAGCTAACTTCTCTTCCTTTACATTGAAGTGAAATCGCCTGCCCCAGGGGAGGCACAACACCCACAATAATCAATTACAAATTCTAGAAGCCACCCCATGACTGCTTGAGGCTTTGGGAGGAGACCTATACGCAAACCGTAACACTTCTGTAATTAGCAGCAGGATGTAGCAGTGACAAAAGCAAAATCTTTTCTCCACAGTGTTCAGAAGTATGGTTATTTGTTTGATCTAAGTAAGCACCCAGGGGTTATAAGTAAATTTTAGTATTATATAAAGGCATAAAAATTTCAAATAAGATATTGGATTTTCTAGCCAATTTGGGGGCATGAACGCTTCAGGAGTAACAAAAGTGTCAATATGAAAATTAAATAGCTTTGTGTTAGAGTGCCTGATGAGAATACAAGAATTCACAAAGCCCTAGGTTCAATCCCTGCACCCAAGATAGATAGATAGAGATAGATAGATAGAGATAGATAGATAGATAGATAGATAGCATAGTTAAGCCTTTATACTTCAAGTTATTGAAGTAAGCCATTGTAGTAGTCTAGAAAAGAAGAGCTGTTCATCTCTGTCTCCATTTTCAGGGCTGTTCAAACAAAGCAAAAAGACCTTCATGCAGAGCAGAATCCAAAAAATGCTGGACCTACTACAGCTTAAGCTATTCACATAGAATTCAGGAAATGAATGAACTAATTCAAAACTTTGTCCAAAGGCAAATTTACTCCCTAAATTTATGAGATTTAAAGGTCTTATGTATCTCTCTCCTTCCTCCTGAAGCCGGTCACCATGCCTAACCCTTTGCTGAATGTTTTACCGTGCATTATGATTAAATCTGAATTTAATTACTCTCCTTAAAAACCTTTGTTGTACTAACAGGCCCTAATGAGACTAAGAGTTGAATATATTAAATTTAAAACAATTATGCTGAGAATGGAACAAAATGACCATCAGTTATTATGCTAAGGCGGTGATCTTTCAGACATGAGCGGATGGAAGACCAGCCTTCATTGCAAAACAAGAACTAGATCTCATCTTAAAGGTTTCTCATCATTCGCCAGGGGAAGAGGAGCAAATGCTACAGGGTTATGGGGCAAAGATTACGGGGTGGGAGTCAAGAAGGTTCACACAATACGAAGAACTTAAAATATGTGTTTAAAAAGTCTTGGATTAAATACTTAGAAGAGTTTCAACTACTTAAGGAAGTCAGGGATCTCAGTAAAATAGCATGGCAACAGCTTATAGGCCAACAACTAGAGGAGGTTATTGCGCAGCTTTGTTTGCTATCTCAGGAGAAAACTGAGATTGCAACCTTATAGAGACCTTAACTCTGAACTAAAACTTGAATTAGATTTTCCAAATAAATTATAGAGTAATACAAATCTAGATTTTAGTTTTGCCTGTGTTGCATGTTGAAAAACAATAAGCAAATAAACAGCATGTGAACAAAAGGAGAAAATTTAAATACATGTCTTTTGTCTCCTATGTCATGATCCTTATTGACTTTCTCTACTCAGTAAGACATTTTACTGTACACATAAGCAATATTGGAAGCTTTCTACAAATTTAATAATGTGTTTCACTTACTAGCTGTTTGCGAGGGTTTTGAGCTGTAATGATTTTTCTTTGACCAGGCTAATAATTGCCAAGGAAATATGTGAGTTCATAAACACATTTCCCTCTGCCTATTACTGACACTAGCATAAAACTTTAAAAAGGAAAAGATGTTACAAGGCTTCTTTAAAACAACATTAGGCTCAGTGTTCTTTTTTCCATGACCTGAGGTTATGACCTAGCTATGCATGCTCTCTACCATGAAAGCCTTTGCCTGTCTCAGTTAATAGCTGTCAAGGCTCTTCAGGTATCACAAATACTATAGAAAATCTGTGTTCTGAGGCAGAAAGTTCTACTCCAAACAATGACTCATCTGTGTTTATCAGCAGTATATTGTACAATCTGTATCTGCAACACCTCATTCATAATGAGTGATGGTAATCAAGTTGAGAGATCAATGATAAATTCATTAAAATGAATAAAATCACAATAGTCGAGGAAAGGTAAAGGATAACAATGTAGAAACACAATGTCTAGGAAAATAAATGAACAAGTTAAGCAAAAACAAAATGAAAAAATTCCTAAAGCAAAAAATGATCATTTATAATGTAGCCAGAAGTTGATACAACAGAAAGTAGCTAACTTAGCATAGAGTTCCTAAAGTAGGCCAGGAAGAATACTCCTGAAAAAAATGGAAGTGTTTTAACACACAAAAAGAAAGGAAAATTTTGAATTTCTAAATGTAAAATATATGACCATTTGAACACTATCCTACCAATATATTAGATGTATTTAAATTCAAACCTCCGGGATAGTTAGCTTACACGACAGGCTGCTCATTTCCACCACTCACCATCACCCACCCTTGCCTGTGTTAGGATTCTCTTCTTCTATTTCACCCCTGAGAGACTGTAATTACTGCTGGTTATGCAAAATGAAGTTCACCTGTTATTAAATACAAACTGCCTCCCACCTTTGTGATGCATTCACTCTTCAGAATAGATTACCAACATCTCAAAATGGGCATACATTATGCAGACAAAATAGTTTTATGTAGTTTTCAAGGTGGTGAAAAAAATGTTATAAGCAGAGGCATTATTAGTTATCTAATATGAAACATCATTAGCTCCCAGGAACTATCTCATGAGGATTATCTCTCTAATTTAAATATTGAAATAGGCTTATCAAGGTAATATACATATATAGTTTATTTAAGACATAAAGCTCCTGAGAATAAATATAACACCTACCAATCTTTGACATTCCTTATCTCTCTACTCAGTGACACTTCTAAATTGGTAGTTTTACAATTTCAAAGGCAGTATATATGTGGAGATGAGGGTATAAAAAAGATAAAATATTCTTTAATGATGTTAACTTAAAGCATGTAGTGAATAATTGTGTGGTCCTGAGTTAGAGCCTATGACACCCAAACAATTGTGGTGCTCACATCTTTAAAAGCATTCACTGAAAAAAAAAAAAAAAAAGCATTTACTGAGTACTTAGAAATCTAAATATTGACTACTTAGAGAAGGGCATGACAGACTAATGCTCCTATTTACTTGTGGTTGCTCTTAAATAGTTTTCTGGTGGGCTCATACCATTTCATATGTTTTCTAACATCTACATTTTTAAAAACTATAGCATAATCACATTTACACATATAAACATGCACGTACACTGAATGAGTTTGCCAATGATTTCACGATTTTCAGCGATGCAAATCAGTCAGCCAAATGTATGGCTGGATGAAAGCTAGATGTTAGACAGTAAAGAAAGTTGGATATAAATAATAACTGGAGCTAGGGCTAGAAAGCTGAACAAGTAGTTAGGGATTCTAGAGGATGCCATTGCCTGAGGCGCTGGTAAGTTGATACACAGAGCACCAGGAGCTGTGAAAAGCCAAGCTGAGAAGGCAGCTAGAAGGAGGCCAATGAGGGCTCTTCCTTCTAGATGAAAAATCAGTTGCTCAGTGTCCAAACTGCTTACCATCAAAGGGAATTCACATCTGGGAAAGCATCAACTGGGTTCATCTGGTTAGATGTGACACCCAAGGCCAGGGTACATATACCTCTTTTCCTGAGAACCTGTCTGCAAACCCCGTACAAGGTTACGCCTGAGGACTGTTCCGAGAGAGGCATTCCAATGTTTGATGGAGACAATGCATTGCACTGAGCTGCTGGAAATGTGTACAGCTTTCAGCTCAGTTTTGCTTTTTGTGGAATACAAGTTTAAGGGAATCCTAAGTGACCATTTCCACAACGCTTCAAAAATCTTGCAAGTATAACCTCTTATAGTCCCAGTATTCAGACCGAGATACAAAATTAAATTCCAAGAATTTTCGAGGAACGCTCAGAGATCTTTGAAGAGAAGCGAATGTTTCCCCCAGGCAATTAGACACCTTTGGCAATGACAGTTCTGCACAGTTTGAGTGTGAAGCCCACACGTATTCATTGTTTGTTTAGTTTGAAAACTAAATAAATCAAGTGCATGTGAAGACTTAAAATAGCACTGAGGTGAAATACTAGAGCATTTGGGTGGTGATGGCGTTGAGTAACTGAAACGGATGCAAGTGTCTTCATCCTCATGAAAAGAAAAACAGGAAAAATGAAGAGAACCATAAGAATGATGAAAACAAGTTTAAAAAAAAAGTTACCAACCAATGACTTCTCCCATTGCAGCTTCTATAGGTTATAAAATAGTCATTGACAAGACCTCCAGAGAGAAACATTTCAATGGGAAAAAAAAAGGTGAAAGCACATGACACATTTGCCGAGGACAGCACTTACTAACGTACCTTGTCCTGTCCTATTCATTTTCACCTCTCTTTCCACATTCACTCACAAAGCAACCACACTTTTAAGGTCACACACTGAGTGATGATGGCTGATGTTGCCTCACTTCTTGGTGGTAAATCCAACTGTAGTTAGAACAGGGTGAGGAGTCCACTTGCAGCCCGAGCGGGTCATAGACAGTCCACAGCAGTGGTGGCAAGCCTATGGCACATGTGATGCACCAGGCATTCAGAGCCCTCTCTGGTGGCATGGGAGCCGTCTCACCCAGCATGGCCCCAGCAGCCGTGCATTCAGGTTTAAGTGTGGTCCTGGCAATTTCTGATAAATAAGTGTATTTGGGGTTACAATTTGGGCACTCGGTCTTTAAAAGGCTTGCCCTCACTGATCTATAGCATATGACTTAATTTTCAAAATATTCAAAATTACATTTATTTCTTCATACTTTAAGAACTGAGAACTGAAAGCCAAAGAAATCTCTTACTCTGTATAACAATGGAGTCATAGATGAATGGCTGGTATATACCAGAAATTTTGTGAAGATTGTATTCATAAAGCTGGCTGTCAGTTTAAAGATGATAGCAAATTCTAGCAATAGAGGTGTAGATAATATATAAACTCAAAGAGAATGAAAACTATCACATTGCTTGAAAAATAATCCTTTATTCAAGTTTAACAAAGTAGAAAGAAATGAGATATCTGAAATGTAAAAAATACTCTGCCATGTAGAAGTAATAACTTAGATATTTGCCCTAAAGTTAAATTGATATCTACACAATAACATTCACCCAAGAAATAAAATAAAAGTTTATATTCCTTCTGGTTTGTTCAGTCTCAGTGAAATATAAGTAATCATGAACTCAACAGAGAAAGAGGTAAAAAAAATAATGAAAAGTGAACTAGCAGAGGAAAACAAATCAAAACAAATCCAAAAAACCAAAATTAAAATAGTACAATTAAAAATTTCAGTGGTGCTTGTAAAAGGCAGGATTTTAAAAATTGCAAAAAAATTTAATTAGTAACAATCTAGAGAAACTCTATAAAAAATGATATAGTGAAAAAGAAAATGCAACAGGAATGATCACCACTACCACTACTGAGAAAGAACTAGAAGGAACCGAGTAGAAATCAATGAAGATCTATTAGAAAGAAAATAATAATAATAATACCCTCAAACAGAAAAAACTAAAAGCAGAGGTATTTATAGGTCAAAGATAGTTATGAAATTCTAGGAAAATTAATATAAAATATGCTGAATATAAGCTACATACATTCTTAAATTCTAGTATAGCTTTCATAAAAACACAAGCAAGTAATAGATTACTTTCAAATAATAATAATAATAATAATAATAATAATAATAATAATAAAGCAGCAGCGAGACCTGTTTCACTGAGCCCAGAACATCAAAATCTGAGGAGGAAAGAGATATGCCTTTCTACCCAGCCAGAGTAACATGGCCAAACGGCTTGCAGGATATGCTGCCCATATGTAGGTAAACTGAAAAATTAAACCAAAAAATATTCCTCAGTGAGTTGAGAGAAAAATAAAGAATGAGAAAGTAGAAATATCAAAGGATTGTGTCAAGCAATTTAAATTATTAAATACTGGCAAATATGAGACATTAGAGAATCTGATGCGAAACTGAAACAAAAGACTAGAATATACAATGGTAGGAGCAAGACCGTAGGCTCCTTTTCTCTGAGTGCGCAGGTGCGAAGCAGTCCCTGCAAGGCAGTAAGCAGCCCAGTTGCTTACCCAAGGACCTGAATGCCTCTACCCATCCGCTTTGCCACCTCAGAGTGCTGTCCTTGTCCTCACGGAGAGAGTGGGCATGGACAATTCTCCATAAACTGACCGTGGAAATTCAGAAATGGAAGATGTGAAACAAGCTGTTTTCTTATATAAAATGTATCTGGAGATCACCTTCATCACTTTATTCCCATCCAACTGAGCGAAGCTGAGACGGTTTTACCTAGCTATAGGGAGACCATGAACCAGACCTTTGGCTTAGTAATATGTGAGCAATTAAACCACAGTGCATTTGTATGTGCGGACAGAAGCCTTGTGGAAACTGAAAGGAAAGCAGAGAGGATAACTGATAAGGTTCAATTCGCTAATGACCATTGTTGTCACCTAAAACTAAAAGCAAAATTCAAGGCTGAAGCTAGAAAGGGGATCTATAGTCAAATAAAAATAACACCTATTTATTACCCTAAGTTATTATTAAAGGATGAAGAGGATGAAAGGAAAATATACACTTAGAAAATTCTTAGACTGGGCGTGGTGGCATGTGCCCATAATCCTGCTCTTGGGAGGCTGTAAACAGGCAGATCACTAGGAGTCTGACCCAGTAGTGAGATGCTGAACACCCTGTAGACGCTTTCTAAAATACAAAAAAAAAGAAAAGAAAGAAAATTGTTTGCCAATTTAGTTAGGCAAACTTTAGCTTTAAATATTAAAAAGAAAAGTACAAAGGTAAGTTTTAAGTGTTTTATTGCAGGTGTGTGCCACCGCATCTGGACCCCACTGAGGGCTCAGCATGCCCGAGGGTGGTGTCAGTGCAGCATACAGTGCCAGGGACCGAACCCTGGCCCCTGCACTTACCTAAGCAAGTGCTTAGTCCACTGAGCTATACCACCCACCCTCCAAAGGTAACTTTTATGTGAAGCTAAAACACTTCTTTTTTAGTGTTGTTTTCAGTACATGTTTCATGCAAATGAACCCATTCATCTTGGAGAGGTGCTGCATACACACAGCCCATCTTAATTCTTTGTAATCCTTATCCCCACCCCGCTTCCTTCTCTTGGTCATTTAACATCTTCAAAAGGTCTGTCTCCTTGTTCCCTATGACATATCTTTTATTTTGCTCTCTATGGTTTGGATTTTCCATATAAAAGAAAACATGTAATATTTAAGCTTTTGTGTCTACTTTATTTCATTAACCCCTATGGTCTCAAGGTGCATCCATTTTCCTACAAATGACTCAGGTTTCCCCATGCACAGTACTCCACTGTGTCTATATACTACATTTCTTTAACTATTCACGCACTGATGGACACATAGGCCTCTTCCAAAATTTAGCAATTATGAGTTATGATGCTATAGCTGTAGGCACCCATGTATCTCTGTAATACTCTGTCTCTAGCCCTGGGGAAAGATACCTAGAAGGGGAATAGTTGGGACTAGTAAAATTTATAGTTTTAGTTCTTTAAGGAATCACCATCCTGACTTCTACAGTGCTTATACTCATTTACATTCTCACGAACAGTATAAAAATGTCTCTTTTTTTTTTTTTTTCCTTGTTTCAGAACCTTTGTTTGTTCATTCACTCATTTTTATGGCCAGCTCAGCTCGCCCCGAGGGCAGGGCTGGCACAGCATGTGGTGCCGGGGATTGAACCATGGTCCCTGAAGCTGCCCACGCTTTCCCAAGCAGGTGCTTTAGACCACTGAGCCATCCCGCCGGGCCCCTAGAAATGTTTCTTTATGACCTGCAGACTTACCAGAATTTATGATCACTTGTTTTCTTGATGTTGGCCATTGTTTCTGGAGTAAGACTGAATCTTACATAGATTTATTGGCCATTTGTACTTCTTCAGAGAAGTCTGCATTCATTTTAATTGTCCGTTTCTTGGTTGAGTCATTTTGGGGAGTTTAACTTGCTGAGTTCTTTAGATATTAGTCCTTTGTTTGGAATAGCTGGTAAATTTATTCCCTTGCTGTTAGCTGTCTTTTCACTCTTCTGATCATTTTCCTTTCCAGAAGCTTTTAAATTTAATCCCATTTGCTTATTCTTTTTAATTTTGTGCAACTGGAATTCTGTTTAAAAAGTCCTTGCCTATGACTATCTTCAAGAGTTTTACCTATTTTACCTTACAGAAGATTATTTCCATTTCAATATCCAAGTCTTTGATCTATTTTGATTATTTTAATGCACAGAGGTATGTAGATCTAGATTTAGTCTTCTGCATGTAGGTAGCTAGTTTTTCCACTTTGTTGGTTGAGAAGCTAACTTTTTTGCATCGTATGCCATTGACCCCGTGGTCTGAATCTCCCTCGGGCTGTTTCTGCATCCTCTGATCTGTTCCTTTGATCCAGATGTCTCTTTATGAGCCAGTGCAGTGCTTTTTTTAAAAAATCATGGTAGCTTTGTAATGCAGATTGAGGTCCAGAATCTTAATGCCTCCTGCTTTGCTCTTGTTTTTCACAATTGCTTTTGCTAGTCTGGGTCTATTCTGGTTCCATGAAAATTTTAAGATTGTAAAGCAATATTTTATCTTTCATTCACTAGGAAAGGAAAAAGAAAAGCAGAGAAAACACCAATAACATTTAAATTAAAAAAAAAACCCACAGATAACAAAAGTAAAATCATCCAAGCAATTTGAACAAAAATAGAATAACTGGACTTGACTAGGAAAAAATCTAACAATGTGCAAGTTTGAAACTCACATCTAATATAAAGTCACCAAAATGCTAACAACAGAGGGAACAAAAATTTATCAGGCAAAATAAGGCCAAATGAAGGCAAATAGTAATATTAATATCAAACAAAGTAAAGTCAAATGTGATCTATATTAATAATTTAACTTCTAATGAAAATGAAATTATAAACCTCTACAAAGTAGAAAATATTACTGACATTAATAAATGATTCTTGTCTCATAAATTTGAAGCACCTTATTTTTTATTATATGGAAAAAAGAAAAAATTTCATAACAAAATAATAGGAAAATAGTGTTACTATATGTTGTTATCTTAAAATTAGTTGTTCAGGATATAAGATATGGACATACAAATTTCTCCAATCAGTATTAACAAAAAACCTTCCTTTTTTAATAATCTAAGAATCTTTAATAGTATAACTCACTTGGGCCCGGCAGGATGGCTCAGTGGTATAAGGCGCCTGCAGGGGGCTGCAGGGACCACGGTTCCATCCCCGGCACCACATGCTGCGCCAGCCCTGCCCTCAGGGCAGGCTGAGCCGGCCATAAAAATAAATAAACAAATAAACAAAAGTTCTGAAACAAGAAAAAAAAATAGTATAACTGACTTGCACTTTTTCACTTTTCTCTGCAATTCTTTCCCCTTTCACTTGTCCTAATTCTTTTTTCCTTTTGAACAATTTCGTCCCGTTTCACATATCTCTCATGCATTTTAGACCTTATTCACTCTTTTCAAATTCTCACATGGAGAGACAATTTGATATTTACACATTAAAATTGCTTTGCTTCTCTTATGTATATGGTTTTAAGTTGCATCTATCTACTTATAAAAGTCTCAAGTTGATCCCATTTCATGGCTGAGTAGCACTCCCTTGTATAAAGTACCACATCTTTTTAATACATCCTTCAGTTGATAGACACTGAGGTTGTTTCCAAGATTTAGCTATGATAAATTGTGCTTCTAGAAACATGAGTTCACATATATCACTGTGGTATGATGTTTTTAATTCTTCTGGAAAGATACATTGAAGGGAAATAGCTGCATTGAATGAGACTTCTAGTGTATTTAGGGATCTCCACAGTGGTGTCACCAGTCTACATTCCCACCAAAAGTGAAGAAGGGTTTCTTTTGCCTACTGCCCTATCCACATTTGCCACTGGTAGGTTTCTTGATCATAGCCATGTTTTCTGGGTTGAAACAAAAGTTCAGTGATACTTCAGTTTGCTTCTTTTGAATAACCAGTAATATTGAATATTTTAAATATGTTTACTTATCATTTTTATTTTTTCATCTCAGAAATATGCATTCATCTTAGATGACTATTTTTGGATTGGGTCTTCAAATTTGGGGAATCTTTTTTTTTTTTTTTTAATTCTTTGTGTGTTGTCAGTAGATATCCTTTGTCTCTAAAAAGGGACAACTTACAAAAAAAATATTTTCACACTAGGTTGTGTTTACACTTTGTTGGTGATTTTTTTTCTGTGTAAATGCTTTTTAATAAGATGGAATCACAGCTAAACCACTTATTTTTACAGGAAAATACTGATGAAAATTCCTTAGAAGTTTGAATAGTACAATTAATGAGGCTATGTTTTAGATACAGTAAACCTTATTGTCAGAGAGCATTTACCATCAAATTATATAGTAAACTCCTCAAGAAGATAATATGAAAAGTGCCACAAATCAACATATTATAAAATGCACAATTTCTACCTAAGATTTAAAACAAGTGAGTAGCAAAAGTTGAACAAAAATGATCCAAGTCACCTACAAAGTTTTTTAGAAGTTCTTATTAAATAGCTCTAGAGTTAACAGAAGAATCAAACTATAATCATTTTTAAATTAAAAACTCTGGTTATAAAATAAAAAATGTTAGTAAATGAACTCATAATTGAAATCAAAAGTCACTTAAAAAAAAGGCTGAGAAAAATAATGTGTGTAAAATTATTCACTGGGCTCAGTTGTTTATTAAAATAATATGGTTCTGAAAGCCTATTGTGTTCCAGAAACACTGGAAAGACTGGAGACTCAGGGAATTTACATTTCAGCAAGCAAACAAATAAGTAGAGAAGTAAACACATGGACATGTAGTTATATAACAGCGCTATTTAAAGATCACTATTGTAAAGAAAACTACAGTAGAGTAAAGAGTTAGAGACCCATTTGCAGGAGAGATAGCTCAGCAGTCTAAAGTGCCTGCATAGGCAACCACAAGGACCTCGGCTCCAAGCCCACCCCAGAGCAGGCTGAGCCAGCCTTAACATACATACATACATACATACATACATAGAGTTAGAGACCCAGATGAGGTAAAAGGGACTTGCAGATCTTTACATAAAAAGTATCATAGAAGTTTTACTTGCAGAGGTGATACTCAAAAAGAGGCTTGAAAGAAGGAAAGAAATGGGGAAGATCAGAAAACACCTGCAAGGAGAGCTTGATGACAATGATGTACAAAAGCTGGCAAATTAGGAATCTGGGAGCTTAGCAGAAGTTGTACAGACAACTTTTAATAGTATCAAGAAATTAAAAAAAGAAAACATGAACGCATAAATACATAAATACAAGAGGCTGTAACAGTAAACCTAAGAGAAACTTTTTAGAAAGTAAAACACGTGCTTGACAGAGCAGAGCATTGACTTTCATTCTGGTTGAAGTGTGAAGTGTTGATGAGATTGCAAAATGATAAATCCCCAAATATCAGCCCATCTTTCCTCCAAGTCACGCGTCAGTCAGAAGTCACGTGACTGCGGCACAGCCTTGCCTTGCAGTTCGGCTGTGTTTGCGACCTACACGGGACTCTTCTCTTACTTAATAGTTTCTTTGCTCTGAGAAGCTCCCATCATCACTCGCAGAGTCGCTGTGGACCAGTAGACAACAAAGTCCCAACGAGGCGGAAGTGACAAAGCATACCCGGGTTTGTTCTGCGCCAACTTTGTCTCAGTCGGATTTCAGTTTCCTTAAGTCATTGTTGCTACGGGACAACTGTGAAGACTTGGCACCATGCATATTAAACCCACTACAGAATCCTATAATGTTACTATGAATCAAGGACAATGTATAATTTTAAAAAATATTTTTTAAAGTTAAACAAAAAACTTAGGGTATGAGGTTTTAAATTACATTTTCCTGTGGTCTGGTACATTTGGATCAATGTTCAAAGGAATTCTACTTTAAAGAGAATAACCAGAGAACTGCCAGATATCCACTCTGGGGCTTATTAAATGAAATAAAAATTAGATCTGTTCCCTTCACCCATGTTCACCATCTCCAGCTTATTTAAAGAAAAAGCAATGACAAAAGAATGTACTACACACAATTTGCCTGAGATGTGAGCTGTCAGCCGAAGGCAGAGAGTGGCAGAGTTTCTTCTCTATTTTCCCTCTTTAATTTAATGGAGCAGAGTCTCTAGCAAAAACCAGTCAGAGATCTGCTGCACCTGAAAAAAAAAAAAAAAAAAGAGATTGGCAGCTCTTGTTCCATTTGGATGATTAGTGCAGCACAGATGGACGCTGGCTATGCCAAGCGCAGAGCAGACTGTGGCAAAAGAGCTCTCTCGAGAACCGGGCACATCTTGCCTATAGTGGACTTGAGCAGCTGGGAAGAGCAGGCCAAGCAAAGAGAGCAGCGGCACAGGGATGCTCTCCCCTGGATCATTTCCAGTAGGTGATGCACTGTAAAATGCAACCTGAAGGGCCCACTGTCAGCGAACTCAGCCATGCTGCCAGGGGAGCAAAGAAGCCCCTGTGGAACTCCAGTCTGTCAAATACTTGCAGCCTGGGTGGGGTTCACAAAGCTACCAAAGGCAACAGTAGTTCAATGTGAGATTTTCACTACACTTCCTTGGTCTCCTGGCATCCTTTCCCAAACCTGTAGGAGCCAAGAGCACAAGCCAAGGGAAAAGGGGGAAGAAAGATGAGAGGTCAGTGAAATCACAGAACTTGCCTGTCTCTTCCTGTAGCCTCCAGCTGTAGGCCCTATGTGGATGGAAGAGGAAGAGCTTTAACTTTGAAATAGGATAACAAGAGTTATGTCTCTCACCTTTTCATTACTGCAACAAAATACCCAAGCTGCGCATTTTGACAGGAAAATTGTTTCTTTCGGCTCACAGTGCTGAGCCTTGGGCCCACCCTGGGCCTCGTGGGAACACAGCACCTCTTGGCCCAGCGCATGCTGGCGTGAAGGCGGCTCCCTGATGGCTGAGAAACTAAGGTGCAAAGAAGAGAACAGAGGCCCCAGGTCTTGGAGACCATGACCCTCACTAACCTAACACCTTGTACAGTCACTGCCTTTAGCTTCACAAAAGCATCTTCTACTTGCGTCCACCTCTAATGCTCCCACCGCCTGCCAATAACACCAAGCTGGGGACCCATGTATCAACCCAGAGAATGGAACTACAGGGGGAAGGTCTTAGCAGCTCCCAGTCATAGCTGAGCTGCCTTCCGAGGGTCCTCGCCTGAACGCGGCAGCTTGTGATGACCCGCAGACGTAACCGTTTTCTAATGTGCACATAGCAACAGAACAATGCAAGGAAAGAGAAAGGAGAAAGCATGGGCCAGGGAGATAGCTCAGCATCATAAGCACCTGCCTGGCAAGATCGAGGTCTCAAGTTTGAGCCCCAGTACCAGAAAAAAAAAAAAAAAAAAAGGCAGAAAAATATGATCAAAACAAATGAACAGGGCCAGGGAGCTAGCTCAATAGAATAAGTGCTTGCCTGGCAAGCGCAGGGTGCTGAGTTCAATTCCTGGTACAGCAAAAACAAACAAACAAAACAAATGAACAACAGAAATCTCCAGAAACCAATACTAATTTAACACACATGTCTTATTTATCTAATAAAGAATTAAATTAATGGCCATGATGCTCCCCGAATACAGGAGAAAAAAGGCACAGCCACGTGAAAATGTCAACAAAGAGACAGAAAACACCAAAAGAAATGTAGTACAAACCTCGGAGCAAAACTATGTAATGTGTGTACGGAAGCTGTTGCTAGAGGGATGTGCTCTGCTTGGATGTGATCTGTGTCCCGAGGGCTTGTACGTGTTGGAAGTCTGGTCCCCAGTGAAGTGACAAGAATGAGGGTGAAAGGCTTCACTCAGTGGGGTGCACTCAGGGACTGTGGCAAGGACCTGTGACAAATGGTCCTTCTGGGCATGATGCGGCTCATTTTGTACTGGCCTGCAGTACAGGAGCCGCTGACCTGCCTGTGGCTGTCCATGGATCAGTCTGGGCATTGCAGAGTTAGCATTTCGTGGCAGGAGGCGGTGGCTCACCATGCCACCATCCTGGTGATGTCCCCGCAGCGCTGACTTTTACTGCAAATCCACAAAGGTTTACATTTACTGCAGGCCTTCAGAAAAGAATTTTCATGTAGCTGTTTTGATTAAAAGCCTACTAAATAAGGAAAAAGGGAGAACAGTTTGTCTGCTTAAATTTACATGACCTCCAAGGAAAATTAGTATCCTGATATATGAAAATGTTGTGGAATTCTAATTTGTATACACATTTACTATGGTTAGGTCTTGACTATCATCTTGGTGAGAATATATGGGAAAAAATAAATAGCTGTGACACATATCAAGCTTCATATTCACAAATTTTATTACATGCATTCATGGTGTTCACTACATACATGCATATTTAACACTATATATATATATATATATATATATATATATTATATTATATTTTAGTACAGGGTCTCATAAGATAGATTGGACTCTAGTGATCCACCTGTGTTCAGCTTCCCAAGAGCTGGGATTACACACCAGGGGTTAAACCCCAGCCACTACATCTGCCTAAGCAGGTGCTTTAGCCTGCTGTGCTATTTGGCCAGCATATAAATATAAATTATATATATATATATATATATATATATACACATATGTATGGATAGGCAAAACACATGCTAAAGGAGCATGCCAAAATATAATGAAAAATATTACCTTATATGAATATTTGCTTTTATGAATAAAATATGGATAGTCTTCCTATATAATAAAAAGGTTATCTATAACCTATGAAGAAAGCACAGAGATACCACCACCCAGATGGCATCCAATTAACCAACCTCAAGGGACTGAAACTATAATTTGATATTATCAAAGAAGGATCAAATCACAGAAAGTATTTCTTTATTGAAATATAAAGCTGAATTTATCAATATTTTTGTCTTATTTTTATAATGATAAAGAATAGTTTAAAAATATTAATGCAAAACACTTTCAGTCTCAAGAAATATTTTTGCTAACATTTGGTTACTAAGTAACAAACCCAAGCAAAGCCTAGTGTCATAAACCTGGAATTCCAGAACTATAGAAGACTGAAGCAGGAGGATGATAGGTTCAAATCCAGCTGGAACAACAGAACAACTTCACAAGACTCTGTCTCAAAATGAGAAACAAAAAGCCCTGAAGTTGTAGCTTATTGGAAAGGCCTTGTAGCAAAAACAGCAACAAACCAAACTCAGCATAATTTACTAAAGTGTGTTTATGAAAGAGCATAAAGGCATCTCAGAGACAGATTTAGCTGGCAGGACCTTAGGACAAATGAAAGCCAAGAATTCTGCTGCCTTTATGACTCTTGTCCGTATTTCACTACAGTACATTAGTATAAGTTTCCATCTTTTTTCTACCTCTTCCACTCAGGACTTTGCTTTTCTAATTCATCAGTGAGAAAATATAGCCAACAATAAATAATTCTGTAGTTCAAAGTTTAAAAGACCAGATGGAAGAAAACCAGACTTAATAAATCATATTCTTAGAAAGGCCTTAAAGAACTCAGTCCTTCTAATATAGTTGCTCTACTTACAACAAGGTAGATTCAGTCAGTGGAGGGTACAAGTACCCAAAGATAGATAAATGTAGGGGGTGTGCAATTCCAGAAGTTTCCACTACAAAGAATAAGAGCTAATGTAGAGGCAGTTTACATCTTGCCATTATGGAAATATACACTACAAGTTGACAATTTCTGTTAGGTTTTATTGTAGTGGTTTAAGTAAATGTGTTTGTTCTTGAAAAAGAAAAGACAATACATCCTATCTTAGTCAACAGTCTCCTCTATTTGCTACTGGGCCTTGTAAAAGAATTAGTCCAGAAATAAGAAATCAATCTAGAAAATATGTATAAATCAAGACAACCATCTGGCACAGTGAGCAGAGAAAAGGTGTGCCTGTTATTGCAGTGGGGGACAGTGGAATACTCTGCACCCACAAAACAGCTGAAAGAGATGTGGGGGACTGGCAGAAACCACAAGTACAGAAACAAAGCGGGGCATAATATTGGGCTACCTGGTGTCTCTTAACTTCTTTGGAGAACCGAGTGCAGAAGTGGTCACCAGGCTACAGGAGCTGCTAACTCAATCCAGTGACTCTCCTTCCCACTTCAAGCACAAAAGAAGTGAAAGCGCTTTGCTAAGTTTGAACTTGATACTTCTTAGTGACCTAATAAATTAATAATAAGTAGACATATAATATTTTTACACTGGCATTACATTCATAAATAAGAAAGCATCCAAAATGCAGTTACTACCAGAAAATAAGTACCACGCCCATCAATATTACTCCCTGTGTAGTAAAATCACAGCGAATGGGTTGAAATAAATATCCTAGCACCAGGTGAAATAGCAAGCGGCTGCTGTGGTAGACCAAGATCATTTCTCTGAGCAGTTTTACTTCCCAGAAGTAGCATCAGGTGGTAAGACAGGAATGGTCTCATGTGACATTCATTTATAGAGCCTAATTGCCTTAGTTTCAGTGACTTAATTTCACATTCCTTCTTATGCTAAAAAGAAATCAAATTCAAACTATTCTTCATACAATTTTAGATTCTAAGTCTTTTGCTACTTTCAAGCAAAGATTTGAAATCCCATGCTATTATTAATTTTAAGTTCTCATCCCATAATTCTTGAAAAATTCATATGCTTATAGACATAGCAATCTGCTCACTATACTACATATCTGTTTAAGCTATTGTTTTCTATCCATGTTTATACTCATTAAACTATAACTTATTTATTAGAACCCAAAATTCTCTATTCTAGCTGTTATATATCCCTTTTCTGAGCTCAATAAGGTCATACTATTTCAAAATCTTGGGCACAAAACTGAACTTTTACTGTTATGATATTTAGAACAATGTTTATCATTGGCGGGTAAGATATGTTGATAAACAGGATATTAGTCAATGCTCAGGTAACTTTACAATGTCATCAAACTTAGATTGTCACAAGAAGATATTTAGGAATGTATGATTTTCCAAGTTAAGTTTTAAAAACTGTATTTCCAAAGCTATTTTCTCTAAATACAAGCTTCTTTTATTTGAAGCTTGTTAACATAATATTGATGTTAATATTAATAACCTGAAATCATATAGTCTGCCATCTGATACAAAGACAGCAAATGCCCATTTTCTCCTACCATAATTCAGCTATGAACTTTTGATCAGCATAAGGCACTACTTATTGTTTTAATTATGACTTCAAATACAATTTACACACAGTTGCAATACACTCAAATATGTGAGACCTCATTACTACTTTGTGACTTGTAGTGATTTACTTCTGTTTCTGGAGTAAGAGACATTACAAACACACAATGGGCACAAGCAATGTATTTGCTGTTGGTCTTTGCAAGTACGTGTGTTCTTCTTGGGAAAGATTCCAATTTACCTAAAAGTACAAATGAGCCATGCCAGCCCCACCTGTGGTGCATGATGAGACTTCCACTGAGACTGGATGTGGTGGCACACACCTGAAATCCAAGTGCTTGGCAGGCTGAAACAGGAGGATCACCACAAGTCCACTCTGTGTAATAAGACCCTGTAAACCCTGTACTAAATATTTTTTAAAAAGTACAAATGAGCAATAAAAATCATTACAGTCTATCTACAAAATGTGAAGAGAACAACTGTCATGAAATTAAATCTCACTCAATAAGTTAAGTACACTGAAAATATTTCAGGATATATTGAGCAAAAGTATACATATGGGGGCCAGAGAGATAGCTCAGCAGTATGAAGCACTTGTTTAGGCAAGCTTAGGCAGGCACAGTGGACTCAGGTTCAAAACTCAGTACTACATGTCATGCTAGCCCCACCCTCAAGGCAGACTAACCCAGAAAAAAAAGAAATATATATATATATATATATATATATATATATATATATATATGAATGGCACATTTATATACCACTAAGTCTCTTAATTTAAAAAATTTCCCTAGCTACAATAAGAATACAAAAATTAGTTCTTTTTCTTTTGTTATGTTTCATTTATCCTGCAAGGCAGTACCTAATCAGTACATACATCAATATGCACACGTTCTGGGGTCATTACAATATTTCTCACTATTAATTTCCTTCAATATATGAATTCATAGGCCATTCATACACCATAGGATCTCCCCATAACAACACTGGATGTTAGGAAAAATGACAGTGTCTTCATACTACAAAGGCAAAATCAAGTGTTTTGAAAGTGGAACTTCCCAGACACATTTTCTGAGGGATGTATTAAAAGGTATGATACACTAAAACGGTGATAAAGAAAGAAAAAGAGATAGACCCAGAAACAGGATGTCAAAAGAGGAAAATGGGGGGAAATTTGCATGAGGTTGTCAAAATGAAAGCCCAAGTCAACAGCTATTTGGGAAACCTACACTGAAAGCCTTCATGGAGTACAAAGAAGAGATGCTCCAGAAATGATGCTCATAAATTAATTAATTAATTAATTAATTAAATGCAGGTAATATCATTCCTAGGAAAGTATCTGAGAAGTGGGACTGCTTAAAAAATTATATTCGAAGGGATTTTACAAAGCTGTTAGAGGACATAGAAAGACATTTTTTTATTTTAAAAAATTAAATATGTACCAAAATATCATAATTATGAACTCCAAGGGAAAATGATATGAACAGACCTTATTTAATCCTGAGGGGATTTGACCCTGGAAGATGCAAAAAAAAAAAAAAATGAATGTTTAGTTATGCAGGTCTTGCTTCGACTTGCCCTTGACCACCCAGCAAGAAAAAAAAAAAAAATCCTTAATTACAATGCATGGAAAGCAGAGCTAGATTGGTGAGATGAGCTTTAGGAGGCTCAGATTCAATAGCCTCCAACGTCACAAGCTTCACTGGTGACACACTGCAATTGCAAAACCTTTGATTGTATATGTATCTGCTTCCTCTTAGTCCAAAGAGAAGTATATTCTTTCCTGTTTTTTCTTTCTTTCTTTCTTTTTTCTATGCAACATTAATAGGGAGGTGGGTCATGCCCACACACTGCACTCTATAGAATGATTGTGAGGACAATATGCAATATGTCAACTTTCAAAGAAAA